>CM021107.1:565046435-565353450 GCA_007115665.2 Sequoiadendron giganteum | reverse complement strand
TACCCCTTACATTGGACCCTGAACCTAATCCTTCAACCATATACCCTCAAACCTATACCCTAAACCCTCTACCCTCAACCAAGTAAACCCTTAACCCTAAACCCTTAACCCCAAACTCTTCAACCCTAAACGCTTAAACCTTAAACCTTCTACCCTATACCCTCAACCAAATACCCTCTACCATCAAACCTATTCAATCAACCCTCAAACCTTAAACCCTAATACCCTAGAAACCATCAACCCTATAGGTCCTCCATCCTAATCCCTCAACCCTATACCCTCAACCCCTATCACTTTCTCTCTATATATACATCTCACCTCTCCCTCCTTCCCTCCCTCCCACCCACCCTCTCTAATTGTCTCTATCTACCATCTCCCTCTTTTTGCGTACCTCTTGTTCAATCAATCCCTGCCACCCTCTCTCACTCCCTCTCTCTCACACTCCCTCTCACTACCTATCTCTCAAGTCTCTCCCTCTCACCCCCCTCACACTCTCAAGTCTCTCCCTTTCCCACCCTACCTACATAACCCTCTCTTTCTCTTTGTCTCTCTCTCTCTCCCTCTCCCTCAATTCTCTCTCCCCCACCCCCTCTCTCTCTCTTCCTCTCCATCAATTCTCTCTCTCCCTGACCCTCCCACCCCCCTCTCTCTCTCTCCCTCCCTCTATCCCTCCCACCCTACCTAGCTAAGTCCCCCTCAATCCAACCCCTTCTCTCCCACTCCCTCTCTCTTAAACTCTCACTTCGACCCCCTCTCCATCTCTCTAGACTCTCTCTAAACTCTCCCTTCATCTAAAGACATACATAAATGCATACATACAAGCATAATACATTTGTACATATAATCTTACATCCATACAAGCATACATACATACATGTACATAAACATATATCAGCATACATAAATATATTAGCATTTAACATAAAGTAAGAAATAACGCGAGCATGTTATAATGAGCGCGCGTTATGGATCAGTAGACATGTTCCCTACAGAAGCAAAAACCATTTAAAGTGAGAAATAACGCGCGCGCGTTATAGCGAGCGCGTTATAATGCGCTCACGTTATATCTTGCTTTGAGAATTACCGAACTTTAAGCTTGGTATTGCCTTGGAATTCCAACCCAAAGGTTTGGAGGGCATTCCCAACGACCAGAGACGTGTTTTTAAGAAATCCACCATATTTCTCATAATCGAGTTCGTGCTCACCGTCAGGATTGCACATGGTTCAATATCGAAAAAATCGAGCACATGGGTAATGTTGGGTTATCTCTTAGCTATCCAACAATGTAATTTTTTTCATGTTCTGAAAATGTTAAGTCTTTCATCCATAATTTATTTTATCTGTATGTCTTTTTTTTGCCAAAAAGCAGTGTTTGGTATTTTTTTCGTTATAAATTAACCGTTCATCAATTTTTCAAATAAATTACATTTTTAGAAACTAGACTCCATTCTACAAAATTAGAAAATTAAAAAAAAAACAAATCAATTAGTTTCCAAAATTTGTAGGGGTAGCACGGCCAAAATTCTATTTTCAGGATATGTCCACTTCGCAAATTCACAAAAAATCAAATATTCATTAAAAAATTATCAGAAAAATCATGCATCAACTACATACTGTTAGCTAACTTCTGACCATTGCGATTTTAAAAATACTAAAAAAAGTTCACCATACAAGGGTCGTACAAGAATTGCTATGTTATGTTTTTCTTACAAAAACAACACCAATTTGTGTACGTCCCTCGTTTGAACCCCTTAATCTCAATCATTTTCAAAATAAATTAGTAGTTTAGAAAGTAGACTTGGAGCACTTGAATCCTTCTTTTTGTTCCATCTCAAAATTTTGAGTCTAAGTATCTTTAATTTCACATCCAAGGTCAGTATTTCCCGATTTCAGGAGAAAGCTGTCCACTTAAGTCCCCTTTTTGGGAACCATCTTGGTGCACTTACCCTATATGTATTTATGTATATATGTATACATATATGTGTCTATGTATATATTGAAACATAAAAAAATGTAAGTGGGGTGATGAATGAGGAAAAAGGTGTGAGATCTATACACTTACACTTTCCTATATTTCATTAGAAAATGAGCTCTACCAAAGGTGGGATTGACTTTCAACCCTTAGGTGAGCCAACCCTATTGGAAGATTTGATTTTTTTGTAATTCCCCTCTGCGCTTCGTGTGACCTTGTTGATGTTCGTGAGTGTGCCTTATTTAATTAATTCATTTAAATAGAGCACATCGGATTTAAAAAGGCCTTGGGATAATTGAAATAAAAGGTTTTAGAATAATTTAATAGAAGCTTTTATATAATTGAAGAATAAATTAAATAAATATTAAAGTAATTATTTGATTTTAATAAATTAAACCTTATGGTTTAAATGAGATATTAAAGTAAATATATTAAATTAAAAGACTGTCTAAGTAAATTATATGGGAAATTAAATTAATAAATGAAATATATTGAATAGTTAATTTAAAGTGTGTAAATTACATGTTGTGATTTAAAAATTATATTAATTAATAAAAGAAATGAATGCAGTTATGGGAGTGAAGGGAAAAATTAATTAGTTAATTGTGGATTTGGAGTTTTTCTCTTTTGGCAGTAAATGGTTCCTAAAAAAAAAAAGCTTGTTTTACCTCTTTCGTGTATGCTTTGGTTCTTGAACTCAGAGGTTGGAGGTTTTCTTTGTCTTTTGGTAGGGTTTATTCTGGAATTGGGGTTCCTTTTATTAGATTTATACACAATTGTTGAGGAAATTCAAAGCTAAAAGTTGGATTTAAGAGAGCTCAGCACCAAGACTTCAGCTCAGCCAAATAATCGAAAATAGGTTTCTTTGCTACCCAATTTATTCCTCTATTTACTATTGCATTGAATGTGTAAATTTTGTAAATCGCCACTTGAATCAATATTTATAGATTTACCAGATCTTGGCATTCGAAATTAATTAAGGTAGTTATTTTGGCTCTAGCATTCGTTGCAGTGCCACTGCGTATTTAATTTGTGTACTATAGTTATTTCCGGTATGTTGTGATGTTGTTCTTTCTTATTCCTTCTCCATCATGCAACCACTATTTAAATAATACTTGATCTTGGAGCTCGATGTCTTTATCCAAAACTTTGCACCTTAGATTTTCTTGAAAACACTATGATAATAATACTTTGGGACTTGGCCGCCTCTCAACTTACTAAATGCTCAACTCATCTCTCCTAAGTCACGAGTGTAGCTCTCTCTCCCTTTTCAGACTATCGAATTTAATCATTTGTACCACATGGTTGATATGCTTTGAATCCTTGGATCTAAAGGAAATTTCCTTAATATAAATACTGTTAGGGGATTTCAATGTTTGCATGTAGTTGGCATTAAATTCGGTGCCTGGAACATTGGAACTTATCCTTATAAAGAATATCCTCCATCTCGTTGGTTGGTAACACTCTTGATGGTGGCTACATGAAATGGAATCACGATGCCATATATGGGTACTAGAATGATATTATCTTTCGTATCAACCTGAATCGTCATATTCTTCTTTGGGTTTTAACTGAACTGTACTCGGTAATATTTATTTCTCATAATAAGTTTTTCACTTCTCTTGTAATGGTCGCCACCATCTCTTCTTATTGAGTCAAGCTTGTAGCTTAAACTGTTAGTTTTATGTTTCGCTCTTGACCTCAATGCACATCGAATATGCATTGCTCAGTTGAGTCTTCGCTGACATCCATATCGAATGCACTTTACCTTTTATTTTATTGAATGTATTCCATAACTTTTATTCGCTATAAAGCGATACCCACATGGCTTCAAATGATAGTGAATCAAATTGAATCTAATGTAATATATATATATATTTGGAAACCGTGTATATAATGTATTTTGTATAACGCATACAACGCGCCTTGCACAACATAATATTAATAGACTTATATGTATTGACAATCGATGCTTTCCCTTTAATCTATATATGTGTGTGTGATTATATAAAAGAAAACCCTTTGATGTAAAATTTTGGTAGCTGGTATTTGAATCTGATCTTTAATTGCAAATTTTGATATGTATGTATGTATATATATATATATAAATTTAAGTAAATAATTAGAATCACAATGTAATTTTAAATGTATGTAAGAAAATACAATGATATTTCTGCACGAAGTAGAATTTTGTAATTGTGTTTAAAATCGGATTTTTATTTAATGATTTGGTATATATATAAATGCATATATGGCTTATACTTGGTATATATTCGTAAGCGTAGTGATTTATTATAGAGTTGACGTGAAGTTATGTCCTATTGTGTATGATACTTGTACAATATTGATGTTGAGTGTGAATGTCCTTTATGGGAGTCCTTTATGTGTTTTATAGATGAGGAGTCTTTCAGAGGCTAGGGGAAGTGGTCTTTTGATGTTGTAATTGTTATCATGGAGCAATTGATGTTCCTTAACATTGCACAATGTGTTTACCTTTGTATTTGGAAATCTTGGAATCTGTGAGTGAGAAGAGTTATGCATCGCCTTATTGTTTTGTGTATGAGTTTTGGTGATTGTGCAAGTGGTTTTGCTCTAGATTTTATTGGGGTTTCCTAGTTGTCAGTAGGGGAGTGGCTCTCGATGGGGGTCTAGTGCACAAAGTGGTGCCTGGGTAACCTATGTGGGAGTTTTGTAATTAAGTGATAACCTAAAATGAACTAAGGGGTTGGGTAGGAATCACACTAATCAAGATAAGCGAATGACTCACTCATGGCTCAAGTGTTTGTTTAAGATTGAGATGAGTTAAGTAGGCCTGGAATGGAAAGATCAATTGCCTTGCCCTCTTAGAAGGTATGTTTATCCCGCATCTATTTGTATGGGGGTCTGACAGCTAGTAGAGGTGGTTAGGGTAAACCAGAATGGGGGTCTGGTAACCTAGGAAGGTTATTCCAAGGTAACCCATAGCAAACTATGCATATGATGACCCTCCTACTATGAAAATCTGGTATTCCCTTGTCTCTTGTTTTCCCTTGGATGTTTACTCACCTCTGGAAGTGATGTTACTTTTGTTTGACATTGGTTCTCACTTATTCAATGATGTCATGTTAACCTTGTGTTGTATTTTGTCTTTTGCCTGATTGTGATGGTGGGACCCTTTGTTATCTCCTAGCACGGGGGGTGGACCTTTGGGTTCCACATGGCTGGGTGGAAAGTGCTTTGTTCTCCATTGGGTTCCCACTGCTTCTTCAATATTGTGATGACTTCTCCTAGTTGAAGAATTCTACTTTGTACCATATCATGTGGAATTTTACTCATGTACTTGTATTGTATCATATTATATGATGTATCATGTTTCATACTTAGATGCATACTGCTCATTTGTATTCAAGGAGAGATATTGTTGTACAAATGTATATATGTAATGATGTAAACTAATGTTGACTCTATTATGTAATGGACTACGTAACATATGTTAATGTATATGTAATTAAATGTATTGATTCAAATGAGCTCTATTGAATAAATTTTATGGATGTATCAGATTGATTACTTGATTATTGAGATGATTAGATGTATTTCCATATTGATGTAATGATTTATAGTTCTTGCTAATTTAGATAATGGGAAAACTAAGTAGCGTAGTCACAAACCTTAGAGGACTTAGGTTAGATATGTGTTATGTTTCATTTGCATTAATGTGCTTATTGCACTTTAATAAAAAAATTGTTTCGTTTTATACGTAGTTAGTGTGTTATCCTCTAGGGTCCTATGGCAGGGCATTACACATGGTATCAAATCCCAAGTTCATACATTGGGCACTCTGGCTACACATGAGCCCATTACGTTGAACTAGTTGGTTGTACACTTAAGTTTATTGTTTCCCTTTTTGGGTCATTCTCACTTAGCAACCTAGGATTTTTCCATAGGTGGTGTTTGTCTAATGGTGCAGAAAATCGATGGAAAGGATAGGACCCTCAATGTAGTGCGCAATGCACCGATATCCTGCCTACTAGGGATGCATTATGGAACCTTGTGTAGTCTTGTGATGTGTTTTTTGGTGCTATGATTTGGTGTGTGTAGGTAGAGAATGCTTGTGAAATCATGAATATAGTACCTAGGTTCTTGAGCTTTTGTATTCTTCCCTTCTGTTGTTCTCTCCTAATATATGAGACTTGACCATCAGTGATGTTGTGTAGGATGTTTCCTAGAGGTCATGATCTTGATAGGGGTCATGGTAGAGGTCAAGAAGGTGGTCATGGGGTTAGTCGTCAGAACACTCCTTCTCTCAGATCCCACGAGGTTGATCATGAGGAACACTTAGGCCCTCAGTTATGTTCTTTGCTTGAGGAAATTCTTTCTCGGGTAGGCCCCAGTCAGGAGGATAATCAAGAGATGGTTAGAGAAAGAGGAAGGTCTCTTACGAGGATAAATGTTTCAGCTATAGCGGGACATATGATGGACCTCTTGAGGGAACATTCTACTAAATTCAATAGTCCTAGTGGTGGTTTGGATGATGAGGCTTGGATGATTGGTGTATGGATTGGTGGAGTACTCCCATCAGGTTTCGGATCTCGGGGTGGTCGTTTTTTGTCTAGGAGAATCCGGAGTTGGTTACGAGCCCGACTTTATCGTCTTGACTAGTCAGCTCAAAGCACTTAGACTACAACTAGTAGAGGTAGATTCTAGTAGAATAGTGCACCCCCTCGAGGTAGAGGAAATGGTAGAGATGCAGGATGTTTCTCTTGTGGCTAGTAGGGCCACTTAGCTAGACAATGTCCTCAGAGGAGCACACTTGAATTTAGTCAGAGGTTGGAAGCCATAGAGCCAATAGGGAGTGATGTAGACAGGTTCCACAGAGTGACTACAATGGGTAATAACCACCAAGCAGTGCGTCAAGGCGTAGATGTGGAGTCTACGAATAGTGGACGGACAACTGACTCAGGAGCCCGTGAGAATTCTATAGTTTATGAGATAGTATAGTGCTCCTCATTTTTCTTTTTGCTTCTAATAGTTACTTGGATTATATTTGGACATCAAGATATTTCGTTTGATGATACTTGGATATTAGGATAGTTTGATACTCTATTATGATGACACTTTTATATTTGATTTTATAATGATACTCGATGACATTCTCATATCTGATGTTTTATGTTTTTATCATGTACAATAGATCAGTTTAATTATTATGTGAGTTATCATTGATATGAATATTATGTGTTTATTGGATGCATTATTTACCATGATTTGGTATTGGTTTATTATGTGTTGATGTATTGGTGAAGGGAACAGGGTCGCATCACTCGCTTGTGATAGTCCTAGGACGCTACAATTTTCCCTTCACGGTGTGATTATCTGTTTTCCTATGCACATGTTCGACCGTGTGATTTGTTGTAGGTTGCAAGTACCAGGCATCAACTCCACCTGAATCGCTAGGTTTGAGCATGCTCAAATCCCAATGGAGGTTGTTGATTCAGAGATAGCATCGGGTTCCCCACGTTAAGTCATCATCCTTGTCAAGGTGAGTATCCAACTTTCCTATCCTCTCAATTCTGAGGTTAGTTCGTGTCGTTTAAATTTTTTCTTGTACTCAATCTAGTGATTGATTGATATGTGGTTCATTTGATATTTTGATATGCTTGTGTTTTCGTACGTTTCATTTTTTACCTTGTGACTTCTAGGAGTAAATCAGATCTTAGGGGGGAGGATGTAATGCCCCTCCACGCTTCGTGTGACCTTGTTGATGTTTGTGAGTGTGCCTTGTTTAATTATTTTGTTTAAATAGAACACATCGGATTTAAAAATGCCTTGGGATAATTGAAATAAAAGGCTTTAGAATAATTTAATATAAGCTTTTATATAATTGAAGAATAGATTAAATAAATATTATTAAAGTAATTATTTGATTTTAATAAATTAAACTTTATGATTTAAATGAGATATTAAAATAAATATATTAAATTAAAAGATTGTGTAAATAAATTATATGGGAAATTAAATATATTGAATAGTTATTTAATGTGTGTAAATTACATGTTGTGATTTAAAAATTATATTAATTAATAAAAGAAATGAATGCAGTTACGGGAGTGAAGGGAAAAATTAATTAGTTAATTGTGGATTTGGGGTTTTTCTCTTTTGACGGTGAATGGTTCCTTAAAAAAAATGAATTCTTGTTTTACCTCTTCTGTGTGTGCTCTGATTCTTGAAAGAAGTTTTTGAGTTCTTGAACTCGGAGGTTGGAGTTTTTCTCTCTCTTGGGGGGGGTTCTTCTGGAGTTCGGGGTTCCTTGTATTAGATTTCTACACAATAGTTGAGGAAGGTCGGAGCTGAACGCTAGATTTAAGACAGCTCAACACCAAGACTTCAACTCAGCAAAACAATAGAAACCAGGTTTCTCTGCTACCTAATTTATTCCTCTGTTTAATATTGCATTGAATGTGTAAATTTTGTAAATCGTCACTTGAATCAGATTTACCAGATCTTGGCATTCAAAATTAATTAAGGTAGTTATGTTCGCTCTGGTATTCGTTGCAATGTCGCTGCGTATTTAATTTGTGCATTACAGTCATTGTCGGTTTGTTGTGCTTGTTGTCATTTCTTGTTCCTTCTCCATCATGCAACCACTGTTTAAAGAATACTTGATCTTGGAGTTTGATGTCTTTATCCAGAACTTTGAACCTTAGATTCTCTTGAAAACTCTATGATAATAATACTTTGGGACTTGGCCGCCTCTCAACTTATTAAATGCTCAAGCCGTCTCTCCTGCGTAACCAGTGTAGCTCTCTCTGCCTTTTCAGACTCTTTCTTTATTGTAGATTGACTGTGGAATTTAATCAATTGTACCATATGGTTGATGTGCTTTGAATCCTTGGATCTAAAGAAATTTCCTTAATATAAATATTGTTAGGGGATTTCAATGTTGGCGTGTAGTTGGCATTAAAGCTAGCACCTCGAACATTGGAACTTACCAGGTTATAAAGAATTCCCTCCATCTCATTGGCTGGTAACACTCTTGATGGTAGCTACATGAAATGGAACCATGATGCCATATATGGGTACCAGAACGGTATCATCCTTCGTATCAACCTGAATCGTCATATTCTTCTTTGGCTTTTAACTAAACTGTACTCGGTAATATTTATTTCTCAGAATAAGTTCGCCACTTCTCTTCTAATGGTCGCCGCCCTCTCTTCTTATTGAGTCGAGCTTGTAGCTTGAACTGTTAGTTTTCTATTTCTCTCGACCTCAATGCACATCGAATATGCATTGCTTAACACAGTCTTAGTTCCCATCCATACTGAATGCACTTTACCTATTTGCTTATTGAATGTATTCCATAACTTTCATTCGCTATAAAGCGATACCCGTGTGGCTTCAAATGATAGTGAATCGAATTGAATCTAATGTAATATATATATATATAGAAACCGTGTATATTTTGTATTATGTATAACGCATACAACGTGCCTTGAACACATACTATTAATAGACTTATATGTATTGAGAATCGATGCTTTCTCTATATATATATATTTGTGATTATATAAAGAAATCCTTTTGATGTAAATTTTCTATAGCTGGTATTTAAATCGGATCTTTAATTACGAATTTTTGATATATATGTAAATATATGTTAATGTAAATAATTGGAATTACAATATAATTTTAAATGTATGTAAGAAAATACAATGACATTTTTGTGAAGTAAAATTTTCTACTTATTTTAAAAATCAGATTTTTATTTAATGATTCGGTATATACATATATATGGCTTATACTTGGTATATATCCATAAGTGTAGTGATTTATTATAGAGTTGATGTGAAGTTATGTCTTATTGTGTATGATACTTGTACAATATTGATGTTGAGTGTGAATGTCCTTTATGGGAGTCCTTTATGTGTTTTATAGATGAGGAGTCTTCCAGAGGCTAGGGGAAGTGGTCTTTTGATGTTGTAATTGTTATCATGGAGCAATTGATGTTCCTTAACATTACACAATGTGTTTACCTTTGTATTTGGAACTCTTGGAATCTGTGAGTGAGAAGAGTTATGCATCGCCTTATTGTTTTGTGTATGAGTTTTGGTGATTGTGCAAGTGGTCTTGCTCTAGATTTTATTGGGCTTTCCTAGTTGTCAGTAGGGGAGTGGATCTCGATGGGGGTCTGACGCACAAAGTGGCACCTGGGTAACCTATGTGGGAGTTTTTTAATTAAGTGATAACCTAAAATCAACTAAGGGGTTGGGTAGGAATCACACTAATCAAAATAAGTGAATGCCTCACTCATGGCTCAAATGCTTGTTTAGGCTTGAGATGGGTTGAGGAGGCCTAGAATGGCAAGATTAACTATCTTTCCCTCTTGGAAGGTATGTTGATCCCGCATGTGTTTGTATGGGGGTTCGACGGTTGGTAGAGGTGGCCAAGGTAACCTAGGAAAATTATGCCAGGGTACCATAGAAAACTATGTGATGACACTTGTCCTATGACAAGCTGGTATTCCCTTGTCTCTTATTTTCCCTCAAATGTTTATGCACCTCTGGAAGTGATATTATTGTTGTTTGACATTGGTTCTGACTTGTTCAATGATGTCATGTTAACCTTGTGTTGTCTTTTGTCTTTCGCCTAATTGTGATGGTGGGCCCCTTTGCTATCTCCTAGGAGGGGGGTGGAACTTTGGGTTCCACATGGTTGGGTGGAAAGTGCATTGTTCTCCATTGGGTTCTCTCTCCTTGTTCGAGATTGTGGTGACTTCTCCTAGTTGAATATTTTTGCTTTGTACCAGCTCATGTGGATTTTTACTCATGTACTTGTATTGTATCATACTTGGATGCACACTCCTCATTTGTATTCAAGTAGATATTGTTGTACAAATGTATATATGTAATGATGTAAACTCATGTTGACTCTATTATGTAGTGGACTATGTAACAAATGTTAATGTATATGTAATTAAATGTATTGATTCAAATGAGCTTTATCGATTAAATGTTATGAATGTATCAGATTGATTACTTGATTACTGAGATGATTAGATGTATTTCCATATTGAGGTTAGAATTTATTGATGTAATGATTTATAGTTCTTGCTAATTTAGATAATGGGAAAATTAAGTAGTGTAGTCACAGACCTTAGAGGACTTAGGTTAGATATGTGTTATGTTTCATTTGCATTAGTGTGCTAATTTCACTTTAAAAAAAGAAATTGTTTCGTTTTATGCATAGTTAGGTTGTTGTCTTATAGGGTCCTGTGGCAGGGCGTTACATTTTTCATATGACAGAAAATGGTAAAATATGACTAAAATGCACTTTTCGGAAATGAAAATTAAATGCTTAATGAACTCAATTATGTGAAGTAAAACTTGAAATACAGAGTTAAAGGATAGCACAAACAGAAACACCAGTTTATAGGTAGATCTGAGAAGTGAATAACATGAAAAACTTACTTAGAAAACTAGGTTTTGAGTGACTTACAAGGACTCATTCACCGAAGGATGAATGGTTCTTTGTACAAGGGTTTTCCTCAACTTTGGGGGTCCTTTGGTGCAAGATCTGAGATTTTGTTTGCCCCAAGTTTCACTATTGGAACGGTAGAAATAAATTCAAGATCTAAGTTTCCATGTCTTGGCAACTTTCATGACAACTTTGACAACTTTATAAAATTGTATTGATGCAATTTCAATCCTTTTTTACTTGCAAATCTGCACATAAACAAAGAGAGGAATTTTTTTTAAGTTTTGGGTGAATAGGCGTTTGCCTTGGTCAAATCCCATTTTGGTAATTAAACCTTGTTAACAAAATAATGACAAAATGAAGGAATTGATGAATGAACAAGACTTGCTACACCTCAACAAACCCTTTAATGGTTGCCCTTAGAGGACTGAAGTCTAACACACTTGCATGAAATGGCTTGATTGCTTGATAAATCTTGATGCTTAAATGTTTTCTTGAAACTTGAAACCTACATCATAATGTTAGCTCCAAAAACATGCATGAACACACATAAATCTTGACACAATGATAGGATCTTGATTAATGCAATAAATGACTAATAAATCTGCTCTCTAATTCTCTTGAAAATAATCTTTGCTCATGTGAAAGTTGCCTTAATGTTTCTTAGTTTGAGTTGATAAAATAACCCTTGTATTTATAGGTGTTTAGTTAATTACCCAATAATTAAACACCACAATTGGCCTTTGCAATTTGAATTTAGATCTTAAAATTTCACCATAAACATATTATAAATTGGGTGCCAAGACTTAAGGAGGACCCATTCACTCTTAAGCGAATGGTCTTCAGTCCTAAACCTAGGACACATATTTTCCAGGATGTGTAATTAAGTGTATGCAATGATTAAATGTGGATTCTCTTTTTGGAAAATGAAATTAATTAAGGTTGTGAATGCATAATTGAGTCAATTAAAGGCTTAATTAAGTCCAATTAATTAAGGGGATGCAAACATAGTGTGAAAATGTAAAGGTGTGCATTTTTCTACACTGCATATGTGTGTGTGTGTGTGTCATGTATATGTATGTCTGTATGTATGTATGTCTTTGTGTGTATATATTAGGTACATAATGTAAGACATTCTTAGTTTCTTACATAGTTATAATTCAAAATCATCTTGCATATTTAGTCATGTAATATCAACTATACTATACATATCTTTAGATTAAAATGACTAAGAGGTGGCATCAAAATAATTATAAAAATTATATATTTACCCCATCATTTATCATGCATATTAATGAATAAGTATATTAAATTTGTATTAAATAATGTTATAAATGATTAACAATCACGACAACAATAAATAGAAAATAGTTTGTTTATCCATAAAATAAATTATAAAATATAAACTTATTGGTTCCCATTGAATCACAAATCATAGAAAATATAGAGAACTTGAAAATAGAATCACATAGAATTTATAAAACCTGATCAGATCACATAGAATTTGCAAATCACATCATATCAAGAATAGAATTCAATGCAATCTACCAACCATGCCATAAAAATGTAAAATTAATGGTCTCTTTGTGTGTCATGTTGCTTTAATTAACCCTAGTTATATAGTTGATATGATAATTATTATATTATGGTTTTAGAATGTGTGGCTAGTGGTTGGTTTTAGTGCACTAATTTGGTCACGAGAAATCATTGGTGTACCCTTCATGCGTGATTGTAGTGTTGACCCTCGTACTCTATTGGCTTTTAAATATAGTGAGCCTCATTGCATTGACTCCTTTAATTCGGATGTGGATTTCCTATTCTATGCTCATGCCTTGTCATTGTCCTATTCTCATGGTTTTATGTATATGTAGTGGCCCCATGGTTTTGTACATGTACCCTAAATATGCCTTTATTTTGATGCTTTCATTTTTTTCATGGTGGTCCTAGTTGGGTTCCCTATAACCCTAGGTCTTCTCCTTAACTATTTCATGTTCCTCTTTGACACCTATATTTATATAGAGCTTGTACATTATCCATGTTTTTTTTAGAAATTAAATTACAATAACTCATGCCTTGAAAACTCAAAAAATGTGTATTTTGTTTCTATTGTGCTTATTGACCACACCGATCATCTCTACATGTTAACCATGCCCAATTATTCACTCTCTTGTCATATTGACAACTTGCTACTATGATGGATAACTAGGATACATTAGGTGAAATTTTCCATGTAACTATCTCATCATCCACCACATATTGACTATTATTTTATATTCCCCTTTGCATGTTTTTGTTGATCTTAATGTAATGTATTCAAATTTTAACCTCAAAGCGATTACTTATGGGGTGATGTGGCACCACAATGTCCTTTGTTCTTACATTGCATTAGTTGTTCTAGTGTTCCCTAGTGGCAAGGATAGTGGATCTTATTCTCCTTTATGGCATGACTTCACTTATACTCTGTGCTTGCCAATTATGGCAATAAGTGTCAATATATCTTAGTCTTATTGTAGCACTCAATATGTATTATCCATCATTCTTAATGCTTGTGGGTGATGAAAACACACGAGTTGTAACCAAACTTTCCATTTTTTTTTTTTTAAATGTATAGATTATCAAGTACTGAGATGTAACTATAGCCAAACTTTAAAAAAAAATTAGAGTAAATGCATAGGTAATTAAGGTCTGTGATGTAATTATAATAAATTTTTATAAGGTTTTATGTAAATGCATGGATGATTGTGGTCTGGAATGCATGGCTATAGTATCTTTAACTTAAAAGGTAAATTCAATTTTAGCTCTTACAATATGTAAAACTAAGTGTTAATAGGTTTTATCTTCAAGCATTGGTTGATCACATGTTCTTTTAGTGAATTCACAAAAATAAATTTGTAATCTAGATAGACTTTTGTGTGATTTGACTTCTTTATATCTTTGATTTATCTTTCCTTTAGTAATAGGATGGTGAGATTATTTTTTTTTCCTTAATTCCTTTAAATTTTTTTGGGAAACTTGTTTAGGTGTAAGTACCCTTTGCTATGTTACAATGATAATTTCTAATGGCAATAAATTACTCTCAACTTATAAATAAAAAAGATACTAATGATAATTAGATGAAAGTTAAACTATAGATGAAAAATTTGAACTCAATAATAACTCAACTAATCCAAAAAATTTAAAAACTTGAGACTCAACTAAAACTCAAAGAAAAATTTAGCAATAATTATTTTTCAAAAAAATCTTCTAAAATACACATATATTGATTTTTTTGAGCATATTACATCAACTCCTTAATTTGTGCCTTTCATAAATGTGTTCCATGAAAAAGGGAACAAAATATTAACATCCACTCATTTTTTTCATATTACTTATTACGCTACACTAAATAAAGAGCTCTAATGGACGAGTACTCACAAGTTCCATTAATACGGTAATGTGTTTCATTTGAATTAAACAAGGGATCTCATCCCCAACATAAATACTCAACAATTACATCCTAATAGGGTTTGGATCTTGATGACAAGAACAACAATACAACAACTTAACCATCACATCACTATGGACAAATAATTTATATTAAAATATTAATAAAAAATAATTATAATTTATTTATTAAAATCCATTATCTTAAACTTATTTACAATATACAGAAAAATACATATACAAACTTTTAAATATATAATATTTTATATATATTGAAGAAATGCAATTATAAGAAATAAAACTGCAGTCTCTCACTGCAAGGGATAATATCTTACAGCAGCTCTGAAACAAGCCGCTTTAATAACAATAACAGAAATAAGCTTAAACATATAGTATTTAACAGATATAAGCGTACATACTGATGGCATCGTACCATTTGAGGGCAGTGCTGGTACTAGGAAATAGCCTTTTTGCAGGACGCTTTTTGTTTGATTTGAGAAACGAAATTGTGAATACTTGCCCGATAGATTTGGCAATCGTTCCTCGTCAAGTTTGCACTAATCTCTTGAACGCGAAATCTGCTGTGTCTGCCTTCCTCTTCCACCATTACTGTGCGAACAGCTTTACAGACGTCTTCCTTGGAAAAAGAATCATCTTCCTCATTTCTCCGGACCTCCACCCCCAACTTGAGTTCCTGGGCTATGAGCTTAGCATGTAGGCCCTGTTCGTACTGCAGTGGAAGAGTCACAAAAGGCACCCCAAACCTCAGTCCTTCAGACACTGAGATCCACCCGCAATGATTGAGGAACACACCCGCAGAAGAATGGGCAAGAATGTGCAACTGAGGCGCCCACTCCGTCACCAAAAGTCCTCTCCCTCCTGTGCGCCCCACAAAGCCCTGGGGCAATGCAGCAGCCATCTGGTGGAGAAGAATAAAGAGAAATGGAAGCTCACTCTCTTCTAAGCCCAGCGCTAAGGCAGCAAGTTCTTGTGGGGTGAGAATACATTCGCTCCCAAAGGAGACCACCACCACTGAACGGGGCTGCTGCGCGTCCAGCCAGGCCAAGCAACGGTCATCTGCCGGTGGCGGCGTTAGATCTGGCATCTGTATGCCCACGGGAAGCACAGGCCTGCCACTGATTCTTTCTAAATACTCCAAGTATTTGCCTTCTAATTCTGCACACGTATTGAAGGCTATCACCCAGCTACCCTTAAAACACATGCTCCATCGCTCTGCCATGTTAATGTGCTCTTCCTTCTTTTGGAATACATGCAGCTCCCTTCGTGCTATAAACGATGAATGGTGGATGTGCGCCGAGGGGAAACCAGGCGGCGGCACTGTCATATCTGGGACTTCTGTGCTTTTCTCTATAATGGTGGCTTCGTGGCCTAGAAGGAAACCTGTACTGGAGGCAGACGTGATGACGAAAAATATGGTAGGAATGCCCAGTTTGGCGGCGTTGCGAGAAGCCCAGTACTGTGTCATATCGTGGATTACCAAATCCGGTGAAATCCTTCCCAACAGGGCTTCGAATGGCTTCTCCCACTCGTCCATGGCTTTGATAAGTAGCTCAAATGTGCCTCCTCGCTTCAAATCTGCAGTTGACTCAACGCCTACGGGCAGCCCGTCTACGGAGGGCAGTGGAAGCTCCAGCAGTTCGATTTCTGGGATGGGGTGTAGCTGCGATATCTGCTGCTTAAGCCATCTGATATTGAGGGGAGTGGAGAGGAAGGAAATCTTGAGACCATGAGCACCCAATTTCTGGGCAAGCTCTAAGAAGGCTCTCATGTGGCTGTATGAAAGCCAAGGAACCATCAAAACATGGAGCTGCTTCTCTTCTTCCATACTCCTGAAATCAAAATGTAAGTTTTTCATTGAAAACCGCTCGATCGCTTGTTTAAGAGATATCAGATGACCCGGCGTGATATCTCTATCGGGTGAAGATTGAGTATGAACCACACAAGCTACCAGGCAGTACATCGTACTCTTGGACCATTATTTATGGTACCTGTGTGGAGTGGAGTTAATTGTTGTGATAGCATATTTAATTCTGTAATATATTTATATTATCAATAATTAGTTCACATGTAAATAAAAAATAATCAAATATTAGTCAAAATTAATACATTCTTGAATACATGAAAATCTATAAATATTATATAAAAAAATATAAATGCATTCATTAACAAATAAAATAAATGTATTTTTTAACAAATAAAATATCATAATTATCTACTACAAGTGCCCGTACATTGTATTCTTAAATTATTATTTACCATTTAAGTAAAACAAAATTATTTTTTAAAGAGAAAAAATTTATTCTGTATTTTAAAGAATTTAAATTCACAATTATTTTATTAATTATATTATAATATATAATATATTAGATTTATGTATATGTATATACATATTTAATACATTAATATTTATATTATATTATATTTTTTAAAGAATTTTTTTTTTCATACTTAATAAATAGAATAAAATAAATATATCAATTTTTAAAATATAATTAATAAAATAATTGTGAAATAAAATATTTTCTATTTTCTAAATTCTCAAAAAAGTGTTATATATATTTAATAAATAAAATAATATAAATATATCAAAGTTTTAAAATATAATTAATAAAATAATTCAAAAAGAATAAAATGTTGTTCTATATATTTTTTAATTTTAAATATGAAAGAAAAATAAATTTAAAACCTAAAATTTTCATATTTCATAAAACTCTCTAACTATAAATTTAAATCTAATGTTGCCCAGAATGAATAATATTCTTTATCCACAACAGACAATACTACTTGGAGTTTGCGAACGGTTCTAAATTTTATTCTGACTTAACAGTTTTAACGGTTCTGACTTATCATGCCCATGGGTGCAAAGGCAGGTGCAAATTGTCACCTGCATAGAGAGTGCCCAACTATTGTGTCGTTTTGTTAGAACTTCTAATTAACCCCTGCGTCATTTCATTTTTTTCCAAAAGACAAGATTAACATATATATATTTTTTAATATATTAAATAATAAGATATATATATATATATAATATTATTTTTATTTAGATTTAGAATCAAAACTGAATTTTAGTGAAGAGAATGTTATTGGGTTATCAAATCTTTTCTTGTATTAAAATTATATTATAATAGAGGTTGATATTTAATTTAATTAGTTTTTAATTGTTTAACATTTTTTAATTTAAAATAAAATAATATAATTATTGAATAAATAATAAAAGTTTTTTTTTCTTATCTACTTATCTAAGTGTTTTTTCATTGTCTTATTATTTACTAGTCTTTGTTGCTTTTCTTTTATTGTTGTTTTTTTAGTTAATCTTTAGAAGTAATATTTTTTCACCTTTTGTTCATTTCAAAACTATATCAATTTCTTTTTTAATTATTTATTTATTATAATGATTATTTAATATTAAATAGTTTATAAATCATTTTTTTTATATTATATTAATATTAATATAAAAACAATATATTAATATTATTTTATGCATAAATAATGAGATTGTTTTATCTACTATTTAATTAATTTATATATTTTTAATTATAAACTATTTAAATGTTTACTGACAAGCATTCACCGGTCTTTTATATAGTACTAACGTGTAGTATGCATGCATACTCCTGGTTTTAGTTTTATGAGTTATGGTATGCAACATGGGTAGCATGCATCCATGCCCCGGTTTCGAGGTTGGATAGCAGCTACCTAGTTGTGCCTACATATATACATCTACATAAATAAACAAATATATATTTTATTTAGAAAACAATATATTTTAGTTTTTAAATAATATATATTTAAAACAAATTATTTCAATATTCACAATATATAACTTAACTAAACTTATATAATAATTTATAAAAAAATAAACTACACAAATTCTTAATCAAACTTATTAAATCATTACCAAACTCTTACCCCATAATTTAGTTAAATAAACTAGCAATGGCACCTTAGTGTGCAATGGGTACGCTGAAGAGTTTGTGGATGGTGAATTGGGGAGAGATTTTGGTATTATTTTTTGTAACCAAAAGGTCGTTGGGCATCATTTTGTTCGTACAGGGCAAGAGTAGGAATGATGATTAAAATTCATAGAATGTATAGTTTAGTTTTACATTCAGTATTTTGTTTTGTACATGATGAGCTAAATTAATTGTAGCAAATGTCAGATCTATCTAATAAATGATATATATGGAATAAATAGAGAAAATGCTACAATATAATATAAAGTATTAAAATAAATATAATAAATAAGATCTTGTGACTGATTTTAAAACCTCCATTAAAAAACAGTTCACAGAAAATAGTTCTAATTAACATGTCAAATCTAAAACAATTGATTCCCACAATTTTTGAGAAGTTCAACTGCAATTTCTGAGGATTCAAAGAGGCTCTTAATTTTATATGAATGCGAAAGAGGCTACTTTTTGGGGAGAAAAATGTGACTTTCAATGGAGTTCATTTTGTTCTCCTTCTTTGTCAGGAAAAAAGAAAAGGAAATTAACTCCTGGAACAACAGAAGCTTATTTCATGGCTGCATGATGTTGGTAGAAGTTAAAAAAAGATTGAAATGTTGTATTTTGTTATTGTAATGAGTTGGAAAGACTCTAATTGTTGCTCCATCTGTCATGTTATGTTCTCTGTGTGTGCGCAGAAAGGTTATAACCGTTATGTTTTAATTTAAATGCTCTTGTCTATTCTTATTATGAAATACTTAAAGAGTAAGAGTGTGAGTTGCTTGCTGCCTGGATTGGATACCTGTTCAGTTGGGCACCCATCCAAGACTGCATCAACTTGTACAGTTTAACCAAACCAAACACATAAATCATCATTTTACACTCCTATCTCAACTTATCAAAAAATATACAAGAAAGATTTATTATCAAGAGGGAACGATATTGACTAATTTATTCTACACTATTTGAAACAAATCTGCACTCTTATATACTTCAACCCTTTTTAGAATATAAGTGCAATTATGAGAAAGCGGAATGCTCACAGAGTTTCTAATTGATAAAAATAAATGCATTAACAAAGAACCGCCACAATGATATTTTTGCTCGTACAACAAGGGTATGTTCAACAAAATAAAAGTACCACATCCTTGCCTCTAAGCTAAGCAGAGCATAGAACACGACCAGAAATAGAGCCTGTGTCAAAACAATAAATTTCACACAAATTTGGCCTACATCACACCACAAACTAGGGAGTCAAGCTAGGTCTCTGTGATAAATCTCTGGTTGCATCGGCAGTGGCCTTCATTGTGCTCCCTCCTTCCAACATTGCAATTTTGGGGCTTTTCCTTCAACTCTTTCATCATCTCCCTCGCCTTTCTTCCCTCCTCTCCTTCCATCAATTCCCTCACCGCTCTTTCCACTTCTTCTCTCCTCACAAAACCATTGCTTTCCATCTTCAAATCTATAGCTACCTGAATCTGCTTCACCAGTATGACCTTGTTCATCCTCTGTTCGGCAAAAAGAGGCCAAGTGATAATGGGAACTCCTCACGAGACGCTCTCTAGCGTAGAATTCCAGCCGCGATGAGAAAGGAATCCTCCGATAGATGGGTGAAAAAGAACGAGGACCTGGGGCACCCAATTAAGAAGCACCAGCGTGCGGTCCCTGGTTCGACTCTCAAAACCCTCCGGTAAAAGGTGGGAAATGTCTATTTCCAAAGAAGAAGGGCTCCCAGATTTGTACCCACGCACTACCCAGAGGAGCCGGTGGCCACTGGCTTCTAGTCCAATCGCCCAATCTGTAATTTTCTGCCTCGAAAAAATGGCTCCGCTTCCAAAAGACACAACAAAACGGAGGAGGGAGGTTGCTCATCTAACCATTTGAGGCACCTAGACTCGTCGGGAGCATTAGACTCTGAGAACAACGAGCCTATCGGATAGATGGAGGTTGTTCCAGGTGTGCTTAGGGTTTTCATGGCTTCCTCCTCAAGTTCAGCAAAGGTGTTAATGAGAATCCGTGATGCTTCCTTGAAGCGGGAGGCATGGTGGACCATCCAGTGAAATGCAGAAGTCGATCTGTCCTGAACGGAACTGAGCAGATCTCTGGCAGGAATCAACAGAAGCCCTGGTATCTCCACTTCACAATGCGAGCAAAAATTTAAATGCAATGACAGGAATGTCCGGTAGCTGTCTAAATGATCAATGGTTGACGATTAAGAAACTGTCAACCATGCCATCTCCTGCCATTTTAACCGTGGATGGAGAAAATGAGCTTCAAAAGCTCAAATAGGACACGCTTTCGGTGTAATTATTAATTTTCGAATCTATTAGAACAAAACCTAACCGTGTGCAACACTTGTTAATCTCTAAGACCAGGTCAAACATTAATGATAAAAAGTCCATCACACCAATCTATTTTCGTACACCAAAATCTACTAAAGTAAAGAAATGGCA
This sequence comes from Sequoiadendron giganteum, assembly GCA_007115665.2. Classification (NCBI taxonomy): domain Eukaryota; kingdom Viridiplantae; phylum Streptophyta; class Pinopsida; order Cupressales; family Cupressaceae; genus Sequoiadendron; species Sequoiadendron giganteum. The sequence continues at coordinate 565,332,181 of CM021107.1, read as the reverse complement.
CACTTCTATCATTCTATGTTTTTGTAGAGTCGATTCTTCCAAATAAGTGGGGCTCAACCTTGCATTTGGCAATAGATCGTTGGTAGAAAATGGTGTACATGCACGTTAACCTTCCACTTTTTTTGAAACTTTATTCAAAAGCCTATAATTTTGGGCCCATATTATTGAGCCATGAAACATGTCATTTTAATGGTGTCCATTCGACAAAAGTAAAGTGATAAAAAACCTTAACTTTTGTTGACAATCCTAACATATATGTAATGGAGATAATGATTCAATAGACTTTGTACTAACCATATTATGGATATGATGATATTTGTTGAAGGAGCCACTACCACATGGAGAATGGAATGGGATAAGGAGGAAGGGTGATGGGGGAGGATCTTTGGTTTGGAAAGGGAGGGAGTAGTAAGCATAGTTCTTGTGGAGACCTTCAAAAATAAGTTAGTCATTTATAAATGTGCATTTAGATCTTGTAAGTCAAGCTAGAAGACATGATTATAAAGCTTTCTAATAAATCTAATTAATTCTACAAGTTCTCTTACACGTTAGAAAAAAATAGCAAAGTTATTTATTTGAACATTATTCAAACTATTGTCAATGATGCCAACTTATTATTAATGAATTTGAATATGAGAGTTTGTTCATGTTTACAGTTGATGTTGGGTTGATCTACTATATATACGAATCTCATACCATGACTTTAATTTGATGAATGGTGTCATTTATCTTTGACTATATGTAGAGTTCAATGTCCATTTTTCAAGTTGGTCCTTGGCTACTATTGCCTCTTTGAACAACTCTTATGAGGTATTATTTTTTATCTTGTCTATTATTCCTTAATTGGATATTTCTAATTTTAATTTAATTCATTTATACAATAAAAATAAAAATAAAACCTTTTTGTTATTGTTAGAGAATGATTGATAATATATTTCTATAGTATATAATCAATTCTATAAGAGTATTTCTAGATTTAAATTATCTAAATATTTAATATTAATTTTTATGCTCTATGATTTATTATGAGAGATATGATACATTTAATATAGATTGTAAATAATATTTTTCAATAAGTTTGTCAAAATCAAATCAATCATGTAGTTATATTCAATGCATTATTGTCCTCAAATTTTATTAGTGGCCAAAGACTAACTACTTGCATATAAAACCTAATATTAAGCTAATAACTACAACCTTGCAAATGTACCCAAACTTAATAGCATTATAATATCCACATAAGTGAATTGACTTAACTTCAATTTTTTCGTGACGGTTTCTTCAAGGCCACATTTGAGAGCTCAAAGTGATGAGAAATAAATAGGTTCAATACCGATTGTTGGAAAATTCAATCTCTATCCAAATATGACCTCAATGGATGAGATACAAGTCTTAGACTACAACAACATGAAAATATAAAACTTATATATAAATCTAAAAAATTAAGTTTACTTAATATGGAAATACCATGATTAGATCCATCTTCTTTATGATGCTAAAAATTATCCAACATAACATGCTTATAATCACTAACCTATGTGAACTTATAATAACATATATAAATAATAAAGTCACCATAATATAGAAGCAATGAGGCACAAATCAGCAACATAAGAGCATCACATAACACAAGATTTATGTGGAGAAACCCTTGCAGAAAAAAACCCCACCAAGAAAAGAGGCATTGTATGTGTTATCTTCAAATAAATAAGATTATGATAGAACTACTTTCATTCTCCTATTTTTCTCCACCATAGCAGAACCTATGCACCTATGAACAACCTCCTTATGCCTCAACCCATCCTTGTACCCACAATAAAACTCTACATTCAACTGTTGCTTATATTTTCTACATCCAAGAGGCTAAATTTATATATTGTGAAGACATCTTAAGCCTCAAACATGGCTGCCAAGATGACCCTTCATTCCAAATGTCCCCCACCCTTGGAATACCTTCTTATAATGTGAAAGAATACCAATTTTGGCTCTAATATTATCCCTCCAACTTGGACACCCAAACTTGGAAGATAAACATTGCATTAATGCAATAAATGATGGAATACCAAGAAACTTGTTTCCTCATCCAAAGCTCCCACTTGGAGAATACCAATAGTAACTCATTTATCCTTTCGTTATCTTTTATTATCTCATTTTAGATGTCCACATGTGAGGAAAACAATATTAAATATTTATGTCCACAAGTCACCTTTACCTTTATTAGTGAACCCATGACCCCTTATGGATATATTACAAATAATGGTGAGAGTTAATATTACAAAATATTTTGTCAATTTATCTTAAGTGTCTAGACACACTTCCAAGGATGGTGGAACCATAAAATATGATTTACAAGGTGGATGACACATTATAAAGATTTTTTTCTTAAAAAGGGAACCTAGAAGATGGGAAACGTCCTCCTTTATTCATAGAATTGGTTCCCTATTAGAGTTTCCAATTAACTCTGTAAAACCAAGATCACCCGCAAAACTTGGATTATCATTTATTCATAGAATTGGCTCCCTATTAGGTTCTTTGGTTGTTGTTCCTCCGATTGTTATGGTCTCTGCAGGGACATGTGAGACAATGGGTGAGGAAGCTGAAATCTGGGAAGAAGAGAGTATCAAAGTAGTTGATGAATCTGTAGAGAGTATGGGGGTTTGAAGCTTGAGAAAACTACAAAAGAAGGGATTTGGACAACGCCAAAGAAAAAAGGGAGGAAGAAGAAGGCAGATGTAGGAGGAGACTCAAAACCAGGAAGACCCACCCAGAGACACACTAGGATGAGAGAAACGACAAATGAGATTGCACTGTTTAAACAGAGGACATTGGAGGTATCCTCCAAGAAAGGTCAGAAATGAGAGTTATGTCATGGAATGTTTGTGGGTTCAATAGCTCCCACAAACAACTTGCTCTGAAGAACTATGTCCTAGAACATAAGATTGATGTGTGCCTACTACAAGAAACCAAAATGATGAAGACAAGTTTTGATAAGATTGCTAAATTTATTTGGCCCAATGCATCCTACATCTATAGTGATGTTGAGGGTGCTTCAGCTGGTCTAGCTATGCTTTGGAACCCACCAAAATTTTTGGGCTCTGAACTATTCCACTGTAAAAGTAGTGTGGGGGCCTCTTTTACTTACCTTGGTGAATCTTGGTCTATAACCAATATTTATGCTCCTAATAAGAGGAATGCAAGGAGTACGTTGTGGAAGAACCTTGCGATTAAAATCAATCACAATAGGGGAACCCATTGGTTGGTTGTTGGGGACTTCAACTCTCCTCTCTTTCCTTCAAAGGAAAGTGGTTGCCTGTTGGATTACTCTAACAACATGTCTGACCTGGCAAATTTCTTGAATTCTTCGGGTTTGATAGATATTGATCTTACAGGCCAGAAATTTACCTGGTCTAATAGACGCTCTGGTGAACATTTGATTCAGGTCTGTTTAGATCATTTCCTTTGTTCCCCCCATTGGACCAATATTTTAAACGCCAATCTAAAAACCTTACCCAAAACGGTTTCTGACCATAATCCCCTTTTGTTGACCTCTAATATTTGACCTGTTGTGGGTCCCATCCCATTCCATTTTGAGATAATGTGGAATTCTCACCCTGACTTCAAAAATAAAATTGCTGAATGGTGGAATATTCCTATCCGTGGCTCCCCCATGTTCAAGAATTTTTTAAAACTCAAACATATTAAAAGCATGGTTAAAGGATGGAACAAGAGTGTGTTTGGTGATGTGTTTCAAAAAAAAAATTGTTAGAAGAGGATTTGAGAACTTTACAAAAGGAAATGGAGGAAGGAGATGATAGTCAACAGACTCACAACTAGGAAATGGAAAGTAGGAAGGAATGGGAACGGGTCCTCAAAAATGAGGAAATCTTTTGGAAGCAAAAATCTAGAGTCCAATGGTTGAAGGAAGGTGACAGGAACACATCTTTCTTTCATGTGTCTACCATCAAGCATAGGAAAAGGAATCAAATTTCTAAATTGACTGATACTTCTAGTGTGATGATTTTGAATCCCGCCCAAATTGGCCTTCTAGCTACTAACTACTTTCAAGAGGCTTACTTGGCTCCAACTGAGGCGCCCAACCTGACTTTGGACAATTTGTTGCTCAACCATCTCCCTACCATCATTTCCTAGGAAGATAATATGGGGATTCTCAGTTTTGTTTCTTTGGAAGAAGTTCAACTGGCTACCTTTAGTATGGGGGCTTTCAAAGCCCTGGACCCTGATGGTTTTCCTCCTGCCTTCTTTCAGATATTCTAGGATATTGTGGGTGGGGACCTTGTGCTCGCGGCTTGGGATTTTTTCAAATCTAGTAAAATCCTTAAACAACTGAATCACACCTTTATTGCCCTAATTCCTAAGATTGGTGAGCCTCAGTCCATGACTAATTTTTGGCCCATTAGCCTATGTAACACCTTTTACAAAATCCTATCTAAGATCTTAGTGAACCGTATCAAGCCCCTTCTGGATAAAATCATTAGTCCTACCCAAAAAGGGTTTGTCCTTGGGTGCCATATTTTTGATGCTACTCTGACCACTCACGAGCTTCTCCATTCTATGGACAGATGTAACTATGCGGGGATGGCTCTCAAACTAGACATCTCTAAAGCTTATGATAAATTTATATGAGATTCCATCCCAAAGGTTTGGGCTAAGTTTGGGTTCAACAATTCGATTATCAAACTCATCATGGAGTGTGTTAATACTATCAAGTACTCTATTCTGGTTAATGGGCCCCCCTTTGGATTTTTCTCTACTGGTAGAGGGATCAGGCAAGGCGACCCCTATCTCCCTATCTCTTCATCATGATTTTTGATGTGTTGATCAAGAACTTTACTCATCTGTTGTCGGAGGGCTCTATTAAGGCCATTAGAGTGACTTCCTCCCTAGACTCGATTGTTGTGCAACAATTTGTAGATGACACTTTTCTCTTCGGGAAAGCCTCTGTGGTGGAAGCCAGGAAATGGAAAGCCTGCCTAAACAATTATGCTTCATGTTATGGTCAAAGCATCAACTATAAAAAAGCATGATCTACTTCTTTAACAACACACCTAACTTGCAAGCTAGAGTGACTACGGTTTTGGGATGTTTAAGTGGGACCCTCCCCTTGATTTACCTTGGGCTCCCTCTGAGGTTACCCCTGAATTTTGGAATTCAATGCTGGAAAGAATTCAAAGGAAACTGGTTGGGTGGAAAGGTTCTATCCTAAGCCATGCTTGTAAGCTCCAACTTCTCACAATGTCTCTTCAAGGAATACCAACTTATTTCCTCTCCATTTTTAAGATGCCTAAGTACATTGCTGATAAATTTGAAAAAATCCAAAGGAACTTCCCCTAGTTTGGGATTGAGGATAAGAAGAAACTTGCTCTATTTAAATGGGAAAAGGTCTGTCAGGCCAAAAATTGTGGTGGCCTTGGAATCATAACTATAGTCAACACTAACAAGGCCCTGATGACCAAGGTGGGTTGGGATCAGTTAAGGAATAAAAAAGATTGGTGCAAAATAATGAATTCCAAATATCTTCAGAAAAGGGCTTTGATCAATTATATTTTAGAGTCTCACCCCCAGGGCTCCTTGGCCTGGAGGAGCATTTGCAGCACACAAAGCCTTCTAAGGAATGGGATTAAATGGAAAATGGGCAATGGAAATCGAATCAGATTATGGGAAGATCTGTGGTTAATTGATACCCCTCTGGTTTGTTTTGATTTTAGGAATCTCATGGGATCGGCCTAGAGGTACTTTGGTATTCATATCAGTGATTATGTTTCTGGACCCCCTAGGGCTAGGGCTTGGAAGGACCTAATCCTCTGTTGTCCTCAGTCTCAAGACCTTTGCTTTTTTGGATAGGTCTCTCTAGGATGTTCTCTCTCTTACCAGGCTTCCCTCCTATGACAGAGGAGATGAGTTTTTTTGGACTTTTGAAAAATAGGGGATCTATCTATTAGGTCGGCGTACAATCTGTTGACAAACCAGGGTACTGCGGTGGACCCTTCGAAGAAGATATGGAATTGCCACATGATCCCTAAAATAAATTTCTTCTGGTGGACGACCTGCCATAATAGGATTCCTACTCAGGACAATTTGAGGAAACAAGGATTTTATATCCCCAATAGATGCTTACTATGTAAATGCAGTGAGGAAATTGCCAGTCATTTTTTGTTACATTGTCTGGTTGTTGTTGAAGTTTGGGGGCTAGCTTTTGAGAAACTGGGCATCTCTTGGGTTATGTGTAAGGATCTCATATTCTTCATCCTTGGTTGGCGTGGTCCCTATTCCCACCCCCTGCCTGGTGAAATTTGGAATCAAGTCACTCCTATTATGGGTTGGTGTTTGTGGAAGGAAAGGAACAACAGGGTCTTCAAGAATATTGAGAGGAATCCTAGGGAAGTTTTTGGTATAGGTGTTCGGCTCATTGAGGAAAATATTTCCCTCTTCAATGGGAAACCCCTAGAGATGGAACCTCTTGATTACGAAATAAGAATGGCCAAGGCTTGGCATCAAGAGTTAGAGGCTAGCTCATTTGACAATTCTAAATCCCTAGCCAAGAAAAATACCAAATGGGAGCCTTCGAATAGAGGCTGGTTCAAACTCAACTTTGATGAGGCTGCTAAGGGCAACCTAGGCAAGGCTAGCATTGGTGGAGTTATTAGAGGCCCCCGGGGGGTTCTGGTTGTTAGGTTCATGGGCGGTATTGGTTTCCAATTTTCTATTGTGGTAGAAGCTCATGCGCTGCTCATGGGCCTCCAAATTGTTGTCTCTCTAGGGATTGTAAACCTCCACATTGAAGGGGACTCTAAGTCCATTACTGATGCTGTGAATATGGATAGACTAATTGGCTGGAGTACAAAGGAAATTTTGTTGGATACTAGGTTCCTTTTATCTAAGCTCAATGGACAAAAAGTAACACCTAATTTTAGGGAGGGTAACCAAGTGGCAGATGCTTTAGCTAATTACGACACTTGTTGGGGTTACTCTAAATTTTGGAGGAATATGGAAAAGTTACCGCCAAGGATTCAAGATACCATCTTGAAAGAAAAAAGAAACCACTTATTATGATGAATTCAAATTTTTGGGTGATGGGTGTTGGTTGGGGGCCCCACTTGATTGTCCTTTGGGCCTAGTGGATGAGCTCTAATGCTGAGGTGGCTGACAAGTGGTGGGATTCAAATTTTAAGGCTTGTCATGTGGTTAAAGAAGGTGACTCTATGAAGTGATTAGGAAAGTACGAGACTTTGATGAATTTGAGAGGTTGTGTCATGTGATATCTTCTCTTGGGGATTGTGCGATATCTTGTTTTAATCCAACATGCCCTTCGTAAGACTACGATTATGAATGTTGATTTGACCTTTCATATTGAAGGAACACTACCTTCTAGCGCCTTCGAGCTTCTAGTTTAGCGTGGGCTTCTAATTATACTTACATGGACTTTTCTAAATTTGGTCATGCGGCCACCTCTTCTTATTTTTTGTGCGACTACACCATGGCCAAGAAACCCTGCATGCCCACCAATTTCTACTTAGCTTGCCACAATCTTCCTAAGATCCACATTAATGCCACCACCAAGTTCCCTTGTGGTGATTTTTCCCTTCACGCATGTGACCTGCACACTGACACCATTACCCAACGCTGCAATCATCGCCTTAATACCCACAATGTGAAGAATGTTCATTGTCTTGTTGGTTCTTCTAACTTTCGTTCTCTACAAACTTCTTATTTTCCTATGCAAGTGGAAATCATGGGTGGTGACCGCGTTCAAACTGAGTCGTACAATTGCGAAGAATTTTATAAGAATCCTTTGGTCTGGCATATTTGTGCTGAGGGTGGCCTTGCTCCTCTCATGGAGATTCTAGTTGGCCATGACCCTAATTTTTCTGGTCAATTTGCTAATTCTTGGAAGGACTTAAGGGTGACGATGGGAGGTATTTCCTTTGAAGTCAGTGAAGTGGTTATCGTGTAAGCCATTGGAATGTTGTGCATTGGGAAGAAATATCCTAACCACACTAGGACGCCAGACAATGATAGATTGAAAGCTTTCTTCATGGGGAACGAGGAACCGGTCCGAAACTAGTCAGGCTTTGAACGTGAAGCCCTTCCAAAGCCTTGGGACCAGGTGTGCTTAGCTTTGATGAAGTATGTCACTCTGGAAGGTAGGTTCAAAACCTATTTCTTCTGTCATTTTCCCCTTCTGAATCATTTAAGGCATAAAATATTGCTTAGCTTTCCCTTCTTTTTACTCATGGACCTGGAAAATTTGGTTAAAAAATGTAAGGAGATGGCTAGTCTTAACCCGAGTGACCTTCCGCCTCTTCCGCTCCATCAGGGGCTTATCCCGAGACTCTACCATTTTCACCCAGCCCTTTGTCCCCCAAGAGCCATCTTTGTTGTTTGTATTGACAAAATTGAACCCCTGACTGTTGCAAACATCTCCCATGGGGGGAGTCAAAAATCCCTCCTTGGAAGACCCATCTGTGTACTGCGGGAAACCCCAAAGCTAATATGACTACCAAAAAACTTAAAGGAGGGGTAGGTAATGCACATACTAGTGTCGTGGCCAGCCTCTATGAACTCAAGGCCACCCCGATGAAGTCTGCTTACACAGCCAACACTATGAAAAAAGGTAAGGATGGTAAAAAAGGTGTGTTGGAGCTGATGGTGAAAGAGGGTAAAGGGAAGAACATAATAGGAAAATATTCTAAAGGTGATACTATTGTGGAAACCATGGTCATGACTAGAGGGGAGACTACCATAAGGAGATCTGGGAGATTGGTGAAAAACAATAATAAAAGATAGATTATTGAGGACTCGAAGGAGGAGCAGTTTGACAACAATGAGTATAAGGAAGAGGAGACCGAGGAGGATGAGGATGAAAATGTGGAAGGGCCCCAGTTTACCCCAAAAGACAACAAGATACTGAAAGAGACTTCGGCCTCTCACTCTTCGCACCCCCTGGTCACTGAGCCTGATGAGATCTCGAGAACCATGGATATAGGGGAGGAGCCCTGTTCTTTGGAGAAGAAGATGGACACGCTCAATAAAAGGTTTCGAGGTTTGACCCACTTCACAATGAAGCTGGGTCACTTCGTTACTAGCACCCTATCTAATGTTATCAAGGAGGAGCTGGAGAGCAATAATGCCCAGGAGAACCAAGACTGGGTTAGTGATGATGTTGTGGACCTCCTATTCAAAAACTAGGACAATGTTAATTAGTTGTTGCTTGCGCCGGTGTTCTATTTTTTGGCTGTCTATTCGTGCTCTCTATGTTGTTAAAGTGTTGTCTTTGTTCTTTTTTGACTTACTGTTATCTTTTTAGACTTGTTCCTTTTTGGCCTTGGTGGCTCTTTGTGAAGGGTACAACACCTTGTAAATGTTGCTTATTTTTTTAAAAATAATGTTCTTAAATTTTAAATATAAAATATTTTTTTTAACTTTTTTCATCTTATACACTCTTTTCAATGTATTATAAAAATATAAAATGTATTAAGTGTATTTTTTAGTTTTCAATGTATTAGATTATTTTAGTTTAGATTTAAAAATATTTTATTAAAGAGTAGGAAAAACACTTCATATTACTTAACAAATTTTTTTTAAAAATACTATTTTTACTATTCTATTTTTTATTTTGTTTTGTTTTTTTATAAAAGTATAATAAATATTATATATTTATGTATAATTTATTATTTTATTGATGCTATAATACAACCTATTTTAAAAATAGTTTAGTAAAATAAAAATATCAACTCTACAAAAAGTTTACATTCCTTCGTTGCTTTCATGTATAACTCAGCCTAATAATTAAATTGTTTATTCCATATGGTCAATTATAATCTTTATCTAAGCTAAAATATTTTATTTTATTTATTTAATTTTCCAAGTGTTTTGAGAATACATTACCATTATTTTATTTCATAGGTTACTAATAATATTGATTCCCCATGGTAACTGCAATGGTAATTTCCCCTAGTATTTACCTCTCAATAATTTATGGCTACTAATATTATTTACTCCCCATTGTAGTATTTAAATTTACCTCATAACAATTCATGGAGCTGATAATATTTATTCTCATTTATATTTAAAATGGTAATTCTAATAGTATTTAAATTTACCTTTTAAGTAATTAATACTATAGGGTCAATATGGAGTTATTACTATATGCAATTACTATACAATTTTACTAGTTATAAAACTCACCATGAACATATATGCACAATTAAGTAAATAATAATTTATAGAAATATTAATATTATAATTATAAAAAAAATTAACCATTAATTAACTCTACTGTGATATTGAGTATATTAGTGTAACATTAGCTTTAATATTTCTCTTATTAATAATAATATTAGATTATTATCCAATTTAATATTATTATTACTACCATTAATATCAACATCAAAAATAGCAATTTTTCTTATCATTAATACTATTGTATGTTAGCAATATTGACATTTCTCTTTTTAATTAGAACTAAATTATTAATGATGCAATATTATAGATGATTATTTACTAAATAAATAATACTATATTAAAATAACCTTACAATGGGAAAATATATGATATTAATGCTAAAATAATGACTTCAATGACTAATATTTTCTAACATTAAAATTGAAATGACAATATTATTATATACATATTACTTGGCATTAATAATATGAACTCCATTATCTTTCCAACAATAACAAGAGACGCTGTTGCGTCAGGTTCCTATCGATTGTTAAATTTTGTATGGTTGTTGGGTAGATTTAGTTAGCTGAAATAGAAACACATATAAGCATTTTCTTGAAGGAGTTATTGATAGTAGGAATAATATTTCAAATGAAATTTGAAGATTTTTTTTTGTGAATGGTTAGTTAAAGATTAATGTGGACATCATCTAAATATAGTAACAAATATTACAAATGTCTAATTTACATAAAAAATGAGTCTATAAATCTAATAAACTTTGGAATGAAATGTTGTGAGACATGACATAATAGAAATTTTTAGTTGTGTAAATACACATGAAATATAGACAAGTTAATTTAAATCAATTAAGTTAATGATTAATGTGAACATCATCGAAATATAGTAATAAATTAGAATAATATTTAATAATCATAAAATATGAATGTATAGATTTAATAAACTTTGGAATCAAATGTTTTGAACATGTCATAATAGAAATATTTAGTCATAGTTATCATATAACTATAAAGTTTTTATAAATAAGTGTCCTTGTAGAAAATAGCGATAGTTTGTCGGTGGTGTGCAGATAGTAGAAGTGCAATAATATCCCCTTTTGAAGCCCATTTGTTGCCAGCAAAGAGTGTTTATAGATATTAGGAAACAATTATTGTTTTATATAAGAATATCGAATGAATAGAGACATGCATATAGTTGAAGATTAGAGGAACATATTTTACTTACCTTTCATTATTTGTTGTTTACTCTTGAAGATGCATGGCATTGATGATCACATTGTTATGGTTCAATGTGAAGCGCCCTTTTGCTGAGAAATCCCGTAACATGAAGATGATGCTTGATTTGTCTTCAATGTAGTCATCGTATGTGGTGTTGTGCAAATCAGGTAGTAACACCTGGACAATGGATTTATCAGCAAAGCAATGTATGGTTTGTTTGTTTTCAGGTATAAGAATGGTTTTTAAGTAAGGGGCAAATATATAGTTCACGTCATCATTACATCTTGGACAAAAGGCAACTTGGCCTTCCAGTGTTCCATAATTTTCAAATTTGTAGTTGCAATTGGCACAAAATGCATGGAAGGGATTGGACAAAGGGTTGGCCACTTTTAAAATTCCATGAATCTGAAACATATATGAAAATAGTTTTGTTATATAGGGAAGAAAATTTAGCAAAGATTTTTGGGAGGTATCAATTTTGGAATGATTATCTGAATTGTTGACTGCGGGAATCTTTGTAGCCTTTCCTTTGTTCTCTTGTTGTTTACTTTGCAAATATATGCAGCTTTGACGGTTTTGAATGTGTTGGATTGCTCTTTCTGTCTCACAATATTTTTGAATAACATTGGTGGGAACTCATTTTCTTGCACCTGATTTTCTAGCTCTAAGAATTGGTGTGTGAAACTCTCATGTAGCTGCAACTATTTATTAACAATGATTAAATTAGATGTCATTAATGAATTGTAATGATAGAAAGAAGAAAGAAATGGATGTAAAGTTGTTTAGGAGAAGGCTTAGAAACATTTTTGTACCTGTGCTTTGTCCATGTCTGTATCACCATCTTTGATGTCAAGCAGAAATTGTGATGTTGTTCTTTTTGTCGATATAACAATTGCAGCAATCGTTCCAATGGGATAGTTATTTGTAGTTGTAAGTAATTGTTCAATTGTCATTTCTGGTATGAACTTATATTCTTCACATAGGCGGGGTATGACGTCAATAGTGCTTGTTTCTTGCAAAATTATAATGCAGTCACAGTCTCCACGATCATAATCTGTTTTGAGTGCAATTTGGAAGTTTGATACACGTATTGTTGAGCCTAGAATGATTTTATCTTCATGGTCTTGGACAAGATGGCCAGTAACATTTAAAGTAATAGTCATTTTGGCTTTAGCATCTATCAAATCTGCACGGAGCACTTCACATGTTTGGTTGGCTTTGTCGAGGTTGGATTTATACACAATAATTATGTCACCTTCAAAAGTGTTTCTAGCTTTTCGAGCATTCAGATCTTCAATGGATATGGTATTGGGACTTGCAATTTTTGATCTGTAGAGAATATAGTAGAATTTTTTTAGCATTGGAAAAATGAATTAGTATAGTGGAAATTGAATTTTGGTTTACTGAATACCTTTTCGGTGTTTCTGCATGTTTTGTTGCTTCTTTTGTTGCTTATTCTCTTGCTGCTTTCCATTCTTTTCCTGCAATAAAATATTATATTATTGAATTGTATAGAATGAAATTGTAGTATTTTTTTACATGAAATTAGTTACACAAATTTGTTAGAGCAATTTTTAAACTAAGTGGTTTTGGGTGGAAGTAAAATAATGGTATTTTGTTTTCATGGAAATGCATTGGTAGATTTGGTAAACATATTGAAACACGGATACGAGGTTAGATAAGTAGCATTATAGAAATATGAATAGCAATGTAGTGAACGTCTACAACATGACAAATATTTTTATATGGTTAATGAGATTTAGAACTCAACTAATTTTGCTGAATAGGATTGAAATTTATAAATGTTGCAAGGCGATCAGTCCAGTATGCTTCTAACTTGTAGGTGGAAGATGCATGTGTACTTGAATTACACCAGATGTGGTCAATTAGTGGTTTGTTTATAGTGTTTGTTTGGTTTAATATGAATTGCATATTTTTGTTTTGCATATATTTAGAGAGTATTTTTTTATTTTTCGTTTCTATATTCATGTCAATATTGAAATCTCCTATAATATAAAATATGTTTTTTGTGGTTATATGTGTAAGTATTTTATCGATAGTTGTAATAACTTCTAAAATTGGAGTGTTGGGTCTTGCATAGATGTTACAGACATTCAAGTCGATGTTAGTTTGACTTATTGTTATTGTAAAGGCTTCAATGTTTGTTGATGTAAGTTGTGTTGTTTTAGATATAATTAAATTTTTTTTAGTTAAAGTGAGTATGCCATGTATACTGTATAGACCAAAGCAATTGAAATATTGAAATATAGTCTTAGTTTCAGATGGATTCATGTGTGTTTCTTGCAAACATAAGATATTAGTTGCCATTATGTCATAGTCATTGAGAATGTCATTTATATGTGCACGTAAGCTACAAGTGTTCAATGTGCACATATGAATTTGTGGGATGTTGTTTGGAAGTTTGATTTTATTTTCAAATCTCCACTGTGCATTTGATTGAAGGCGTTGCATTTCGAGGACTATCTTTTTCTTAAATTTAAAATTTCTTACATTTAGAGGTTTCAGCAAGAACAATGTTTCAATTGATCTTGTTCGTGAAAGTGTTGTGTAGGTTATTCCATGTTGTGTAATCCCAGATGGATCAAATTCTATAGTGTCCATTGTAAGTCCTTGGGATCGATGTACAGTTCTTACGCACGCTAATTGAATTGGAAATTGTTTTCTAATTATAATTCTTTTTTTGGTGAGTGATGTGTGGATGGGCCTAGAAATACAAAGTATAGGTACCCATTCTTTACTAATGTTTTTAGAGTAATAGTGTGCTAGTTTTTTGATTTGTTGTTGACCAATTTTTGAATCATTAAATTTGATCCAAACTATATCTATATCATTGTGTTTGGTATATGCTTTGAATATTCCATCTGATCCATTCACTAGACCATCTTGTGTATTGTAGTTTCCAACATAAATCTCTACAAGTATGTTTAGTTTCACAGATATTTGAGTTGGTAGAGTAGCTGTGTGAGTGAATGATCTTATTCCATTGTTATCATCATTTTGATCATTTGCATGTAATATAATGACATCTCCAGGAATGGTTGATAGCATTTTGTTATTGTGTTCCTCAACATCCTTTCTTCTATAGAAGAGAAAAGGGAATGTTGGGTCCATTGGTGGTAGACGTAAGCAATGATGGTTTAGATAATGTAAGTCATCAATGGTGTGTGAGCCAATGTGAATTCTATTGAGAATTACAATGAATGTCTCATCCCTTTGTCGCATTGTAGAGATCAAAGAGTAGCACTTTATATTGTCATTCCAAAAATTACAAGGCATTAGTTCAGACAATGTTGGTTTATTTTCAAATACAATAGAGTCAAGTACAAGTTGCGCTTGGTAAAGATCTCCACAAAAGATTGTATTGAGGTTTGCAAAGTATGCAGTTGGCATTTGCATTATATCTCGTAATCACCTGTCAATATAGCATAGAAATGTTGAACCTACTAATGAAATTTCATCAATGAGGAGGACATGTACTTGTTGAAAGTGCTTTGACATTGTATCCAATGTTTCAGTATTCAATGGAATGAACTCTGATTTGTTGAAAGGTATGTGGAACACTGAGTGTAGTGTTACTCCACCTATGTTGTATGTTGCTTTTCCTGTATAAGCAGTTATTAGTCCCTTGGGCTTGTCTGGGTCGTTTTCAATACAATTATTGTAGACACGAAGGAGGGCTTGGTATATGGATTTTACAGTGAAAGTCTTGCCTGTTCCAACTCCACCTATCAAGAATAAGTGTAGTGGAGTTTTAATATCTTTCATTTTTTTTAATACAATGTCCTTTACAATTGCTTGTTGCTCTTTGTTTAACATTTGTCACAATTTGTGGTACTCATTGTTTTCCATAATTTGTGGATGTTGAATAATTTCAATTGTATTGGAAGTTAAACTATTTAAGTTGATGCAGTTTGTAGTTTGAAAATCTACTTGTATGTCATATTGTTCTTGGTCTTTCTTCTTTTTTGTGACGAAAGTCTCATCGGCATTGCTTTCATCTTTAGCATTTAGCTCGTGTATAGCTTTGTTGATGTCACCCCATGCAGAGTGAACATTGTAATTGAACTTTGCATGGTTAAGCTGAATTGTTTTTTCATGATGTATGTAAGCACATTGCCATGAATTGAAATTATGTTTCAATGTATTTTCATGTATTGTAAAAGGGACATAGAGTAGTAATTGCTCTCTACAATAATTTTCTAGGTCAACATGTTTATTGAAATTGATGAATCGTATAACATTTGGTTTTTTCTTTGGTTCGATTTTATTGCCATTCTTGTTGTATTGTGCAACAAATTCTGCAAGGCATATGCCCAAAATATTTGGAGGTCGTTTGACATAGTAGTCTATTAAAGATTTACAAATTACATTTTCTGATTCATCTGGTTCATTGACTATATGTTTTACTGGTTTCAGAACAAATATGCGATCATTATCAAGCCTTGTATCAATGAAAACACATTTCCTTGAGCTATAATTAAGTGGAAGGGATAAGGCAACGTGAGCAGCTTATTGTGAAGACATTTGTTGTAAATTAAGTAAAGCATTTCCAAGTTTGGTTATCATCTTTATGGCATCAATATTGTTATGTTGGTGGTCTTTACGTATTCTTTTAAATGCACGAGTCATTGATTTGTCAACCTTTGTCATGTAAGAGCTACAATACATTGCTGCTACATATGCATTAAGAACAAATTGTGCATCTGTATTTGCTTTCCATAGTTGTGGAATTTTCTTTGCAAAACTATTGTTCCATATTTGTGATGGTTTTCTTTGTAATAATAGTGTAGGCCTATGGAGTGTTGATATTATAGCTATGATATACTTGTCCTCATTGATATCCATTTGATCCAGGAACATTTGAAAAGAGAAGGATGTTTCATATGTTCCTTTTTCCATGTTTGAAAATATATTGTTTTTAGTTGAAATTATATCTTCATTCTTGTCTTCTAGTTGTTCAAGTATTATAGTTTTGTCCATTGGTGGCAATGGGAAATTGTATATGCATGCGGATTTTTTGGTTTTCCTACATTGCTTTGTATGATGGTGCTTGTGTAATATAGCTAAATGAGGTTGTAGATGCTCTATGCTACATGTCATGTACTTGTCTACAAAGTCTATAATATTTGCATTGCTATTCTTGCCATAGATAGGTGCATTTTTTATCCATAGAAGAAAGTGTTCATGTTCATTTCCACGATTTTGGAATTCAGTTACAAAGAAATAGTCTAAGACATTTCCAAAGAAAGAATCATCTGTAAATATTAATTTTTTGATTGCATTTATTCTATTTCTATAGTAACGTGCACAAGTTACTGGATCTTTTTGATGAGATTGAATCTATGATTTTGATTTTGGCTACAAGTTTCTTCTTGTTCTAATCTTGATTGATGTGAACTATGTAATTGTTCAAGTGTATTAGATAGAGGATCCCAATTTTGTTCAGCACTAGAAAATGTAACAAAGAAAGTAGGCAGTCCTAGTTGTCGTATCATTGCAAATACATTATTTTTAAGTTGTAAATAATCAGGAGATGTTCTTATCCTTTTGAAATCAATATAGCCAATATCTGATTTGAGTATCCTCTCTAGGTTAGGTTTGTCTTTGACATCTTTAGCTAGTAGCTTTCTTCCTTTTAGTTGACCTTTATGAATTCTTATCCACATTGTAGACATAACTTGTTGTACGAGTATTTTAATGGTCTTGAAAAATAAGTTTGTTATGTGGTAGGAAAATTGTCTATTTGAATGTAGCAGCTCCCATTGTGCAATTTTTTGGTATGTGAATTTTTTGACAATGTCATCATCATGTGGATTGCCAAAAAAGAGTGTAGGAAAATTCATCTATTCAGAATACTTATCTTTAAAGATTCCAATTGGAGAATTCTCTTGTGCAGGTGCTATTTCTATAATTTTGTCTTGTATTTTATGTATAGATCTAGATTCAGTGAATCCATGGATTAAAGAATCAAAGGGTTATTGATGTTCTGTGTCACTTTCTGAATCACTTTCTGTTGTACTTTGTTCATTGCTATTTTCATTTTGATTCTTGATTTCAAATGCTTTTTCCCAATCTTTTTTTATTTCAATTTTTTCCATTTTGTAAAGCATTGTTTCACTTAATTGGGTCAAGGCATGCATGATAGTAGTTGATCGTACCATACCTTTTTGGAATGCATTTTTGTATTCCAATCGCCTCTTAAGAGAAACATAAATTGTCGATGTTTCATCAATAGATTGTGGTAGTGATTTTTGTATAATGTTCATGTTAACTGGAACATTGATAATGGAACCGGTTAGTCCTATTTGAGATCTTTTGTATCCTAGTTCCCAAATTTGAGCAAATGCAATTCTTAGCGAGACAAGTCATTCTTCTAATTGCGATAGAGTCTGTACATATTTCAATGGTTTGTTTGCTCGAATATTATGTGGTGTTGCATATTTAGGAAGCATGGATTGTTTCAATGATGTAATAAATTTTAGACAAGTAGAATTTGCCAATATTTGATCATTTGATTGTGTTAGTTTGTAGTAGGTTTGTTTGTCTTTGTCTTTGAAAACTCTAATGTCTTTCTTGAAATACAACATTTGACAAGATGCACATGAATTTTTTGGTGTATCTTGGATTGTTTTTTCGAATATTGCTATTGGTGAGAGTGATTTCTTTTCTTTTGATGTTCTAGATATCATTGATTGGTTGTTGCGTATTTGCTTCTTGATTTGTCGAAATGAAGTATTTTTTCAGGTTTTCTAGTATTTTCCTTTTTGTAGGTTTCAATATTTGATTTTCATTTTTATTTGTTATGAATTATTTAATTTGTAGGAATGTTGTTGGTGATTGGTAGTTTAGAGTGTGTGTTTGATATTGTAGAAGTGGCTCAAAATGTCCATTATAGGGAGTTGCATCATGGAAAAGAATGGAATATGAGTCTGCATTTATTGATTGATTGAAGTGCAAGTACTTTTTACCTGTTGTCATTGACGCCAAAGAATACAAAATATGTCTCCCCATAGTCCAATCTATTTGTCAGTTGTAGTTGGTTGCGTTGATAATCGCATTCTATTTAGATATGTTTCAGGGTCATGTATGTTGTGCAAATCGTGTAGAGCTTGAGGATTTAAGTCTCGGTGGTATGATATAATTGCCTCTTTGTCACCTTTTTTAAGGGAGGTTAAGAAGTAATCAATGGTTCCGTTTCGTAGTTGAATTGATGTGTACTGAAAGTTGAGTAAGAGTTCTAATGAGTCAAACAAGCAATCACCAACATTGTACTTAAAATTGTTCATTATAAATAGTCCTTCATTTTTAAGTGTAATATCAATGTTGGAAACTTGAGTTTGGCCTGTGAATTGATAATTATCTACATCGATCATTTGTATTTTACCCATTTCTGATGGTTGTTTTGATTTTTTTTGGCATTTAACATGTTCGGTACTTTGATTATCATTATTATATCTAATTTGTTGTTTGAGCTCATGAAATTTTGTTGATGTTTCATAGTTTAGAGATTTCCTTGGAGTACTTAAAAGTGGCTCAAAGTGTCCATTGCAAGCATTTGCATCGTGAAATAGAATGGAGTACGCCTATCCAGGGGCTGATTTGTTGAATTGCAAATACTTTTTCCCTGTTGTCATTGACCATAGACATATTTGTATATCTAGCCATTTGGAGAGCCATTGAATACAAAATACATCTCCCCATAGTCCAATTTCTTTGTTAGGTGAAGTTGGTTTTGCAGATAATCACATTCTACGAAAATATGTTGTACGGTCATGTATTGCATGCATTTGGGATAGATTGTGTGGATCTAATTTGTAGTTGTATGACTTTGTTGCTTCTTTTTCATCTTTTGTAAGACAACTAAGGAAATAATCGATAGTCCCATTTCGTAGTTGGATTGATGTGTAACGATAGTTGAGTAGCAGTTCTAGTGAGTCAAATAAGCAGTCTCCTACATTGTACTTGAATGTCTTTACTCTATATAGTCCTTCGCCTTTTAATGCAATATCAATATTGCAAGGCTGAGTTTGACTTTTGAAATGGTAATTATCTACATCCATAACTTGTTGCTTTTCCATGTCCAGTAATACCCTTTGATCTTTTGTACTTCTTTCAATTTTTATGGTTTTCTGTGTTGTTTTGTTAGTTATTTAGCTCTTTCCCTCCTGCAATAGATAATTCCCAAACGTCATTACAATATATTTGAATTTGTAATTATTGTAAATTACTATTCTTATCTTGTTAATTTCTAATATTGTGAAAATGTATAGATACCTTTATTACTTAATATTATTTGCATAAATCTAATTTGGAAAAGAGTTAAACATAAGTGCATAAATTTCAGTAAAAAGTATCAAGGAAGTTGAATTTTTATAAGAGTACATTTTTTTGACTGAAATGATCTGATTTTTTATTTGTAGGAAGGAAAACATTGCATTTGAAAACTAAAAAATGAGCAACAAAATTTTTCATTGATTTGTGAGCTTAATATTTGTAGACATGCATATACAAGCAACTTTAAGCATAAGAAAATAGAAAATTACAAAGACCAAATTAGAAAACTATTTGTAGTAATTGATTCTGTTAAACTGAATTTTGGTTTTTGAATTCTAATTTGAAATAGAAAGTGATCTCAGGGGATTTATACATATTTCCAAAGTTCTCAAAATTATATGCATTTTTGCATGTCTCTACAAATTGAAACTCTAAAAAGAGGAGAGCATTGTTGCAGATTTTTGCATAGTTCTGGCATCAAATTCCATCAATAAACTTATGCTTTCCTCCACACGTTGTAGTCTACTCTGTATTTTTGCACTTCCATTTCAGTTTGTGAACAAACTTGACAGTGGCTTTGTTTTTCTATGGCATTGGAATCAATAGGCTTATTGGTGACAGAACAATAGCCACTGTCAATGTCCTTCTTCATGTTCTTAGTGTCCACATGGGGATGCTGAAGGACATGGTACATACTTGATTTGAATTCAGCTTTGTTCATCTGGTTCAAAATGCTAGTAGATTCAAACAACAATGGAGATTGGTTGACAAAACTATCAACAGTTGTTGCATCATCTACATAAATTGTAGCAAATAAAATTAATTAGCAAGAATTAAATTCGATAACAATAACATAAAATCTCAATATCCATTTACATAATCTATTATTTTGTACTATTATTCTATAGAACTGCTATGAATAGGGATATGATATCAAAACTTGGTATTAAGAATCATACCCTTCATATGGTTCATGTAAAGACACTCATAATTTGTGTCTATGAAGTTGTCAACTTTTGTATTAGGCACTTGAGATGTACCACCATTCTCCTGGTTGTCTTCAATAGCACTAGTGTAATGTGGATTTGGAAAGTATTTAGATATTACTTCATCCAATAAACCTGTATTTGAGTAAACATGATCTGTTACTGCTTCTTTGGCTTCAAAATTCTGTATCATATGTGTTGAATCACTACACATATAATCTGATGGTGGATGCTACATTAATTTGGAAGGTTGAATAAGAAGTTGATTTTCTTTTGCTATAGAGTCCACTTTGTAAGATGACAAGAAAGCATCTTCAAAGAAATTCCATGGGTTTGAAATGGTATAGCTAGAATTTGTAGTTGCCTTAGTTCCTTCCATGCAGCTAGCAGCTGTTTCATAGGCTTTTGCAGCCTCTTCAATCATATCAAAAGTTCCAAGCCATCGTCGTTTCTTAGATCCAGGTTGCCTAATTTTTGCAGCAAAACGACCCCATGGGCGTCTCCTCACACCTTTATACTTGTTTTTATTTCTACGATATTTCAGTCCCTTCCGATTCAATAATACTTGTTTAGTTACTTGAATTGCTTTTGTAGCTCCTTCAGAAGTTGATTGTCTTGGCACTCTGTCCATTTTTTCTTTGCATTATCTACTTCTATTCAACAATGTCATCAACACACTTTAAACTTAACTTTGTTGTGTCAATAGTTTCTTGAGTATAGAATTGGAGGCTGACTACTTATATTCTGGATGAAAAGGTTTTGACAATAATCTATGCAAAGAAGTAGAAGAAGACTACTACATTGCATAGCAGTAGTATAAGAAATTGAGGTGTATCTTTGACTAGGATGATTAGCAATATCAGTAGGCACATTTCAAAAAATACGACAATAGATGGGAATAGATATAGTATAGGAGGAGTCATTGGTTGCTATAGTAGAGCAATATACAATTTATGATAATTTTCATATGGAGAAAACATCCGTAAGTAGTTTGTATTTGATCCACGTGATCCACAATCAGTGGAACTATGAATTTGATCTCCTGTAGAAGATATATTGTACCATATTAGGTAATGTACTATTTGAATAGAAAATATTCAATTTAGGATAAATACTAAATGTAAGGGTTATTTTAGTAGAAGATACATCCTAGTTAGCTATTAACAAATAAAAAAAATCATTTGCTAAATCACCTATGACTGTCTGAAAAGAGACATATAGATTTAGGAATAAATCATGTATTGAAAGCTTGTACAAGTATAATATTTGAACTTTTGAACAATCGAAAACTAAGTCTTCAAAATGGCAACTCATGAAGGAAAATTAAATTTATTTTCGTATAATATGCATGTTGCTTACTTAGTGATGCATTGATCTACTAATAATTACATTGTATATGTTCTTTATTTCAAAATAATATTATCAATACTATATATATGTATTGATGTTATCTCTAATATACCTCATATTAATACTATAATAAATATCTATTCTACAATTATATGTTATAGTTGGAAATTATATAGTTGATAATATAGTTGATTATATATTATACTTTGATAGAATGTAATGTATTTTGATAATTAATAAATATTTGTATTTGATTATTAGTTAATAATGTCATAAATGTATTTTCTTAATTGTAATATTTGAAATATTCACACTTTAAAAGAAATATTATGATCGATGGTCTTTCACTTTGACATAATAGTTTGAATTCTTTCTTAATATTTGGATTAAAGTATAATAATCCACCTTATTATTACACCTGGCTATGAGAAGTAAGGATACAACCATGGTTTTTGGCATGTGTATTGAGGCAATGTCTACTTCACTCCACGTAAGTACATGCGAGATGAGATGTCGCAAGACTGAGTTGTGCTCCTCGATTTACGATACAAAGCCATTAGCACCATTAATCTACGCACTGATATTAAGACAGCAATCGGACGACCAAAGTTGATGCAATCGAAAATGGGAAGAGTTGAATACATAGCCCTAAAAAACTTTGTCTTTGTTTTCGGAGTTTCCAAAGATCTCGAGTAGGCATCTATGGCGGCGAGAAATCTGGGGAGTGGTGTTGGGTGCCCGCAAGCTGAGCACGCAGATGGACTTGGAGAGAGGGATTTTGGACCGCGTTTTCCAGGATTCAGCGGGGACTATAGAGGCGGCCGTTAAGAAAGCAGAGAAAGTGGCAAGGAGGCAGTGGAAGAGGGAGGTCTATTGTGGCCTCAGTTTGAGGGCGTTTCCTGGGGTTGTGGAGGCGCTTGATGCTCATGCCAATTCCTATCACTTTTATCCTGCTTCTTCCAAGCTCTATGCTCATTTTCGTTACCCAGGTTTCTGTAAGTTTAAGAATTTTAAATAAACTTTTGTTTTGAGATCTTTATCTCTCTCTTTTTTCTTGTTTAAGGGTTCTTCGAGTTCATCTTTGTAAGTGCAAAGAGACTTTTTGCAGGTGAATCTGTCCTTTTCATAAGGTACCCCTACAAATGCTACTAAAACCACTAGCAAATAAATTTCATGGCCTGTCTTGCTTTGACTATTATCTCTATTTTAGTTTTGATACTTACCTAGGGATGGTTGAGGTATAAATTTCTTAAGGTTGTCTGTTGCTTCTAATGCATATGTGCATACTCTAATTGCTTGTTATTTTGTAATCATTTAAAAAAATTGAAGAAAACAACCTAAATGGGGAAGTGGTATGATAAATGTTTGCACCATCTCTATACAGAGATAGTAGTCACATTCAGAAAAACCATAAGCTGCCTTTGACTAAACATATCAGGACATATTAAGGAACAAAACCTGAAAACTTTAATGTCACTTTTAGAAAGAAGAGTGCCCTTGACTCCTCTAAACAGTAAAGCGTTGGGGTGAAAATATGTTCCAACTGATATTTTTCCTTCAGTAGTGACTGGCAGTAGGACTAAGGATGCAACATGTTTGTTGACAAACACAATTTTTCTTAACTTACATGAATTGAGAATAAAATCTGGCAATTGTTTGATTTTAGACTTTTGTTTTGGGTTATTTTAAATGGGTAAAAGGATCCCTACCAAAAACTGCACAGGCATCCTTAAGGCTGGTCAACTAATGGACTTATAATTGTTGTTGTGAGAAATTTTGTTGTTTGCTTGGATTAGTGCAAAATGACATGAAACCTGTTTGTTCCTTGACATTTGGTGGGATCATAATTCCTTTTTCTTGTTGTGACTGATCACGGTTCACATCCACACTCTTCCCAGATAGCGGGGATGAGAAATCACAACTACTTCTGGGTATAAGATATGCAAATAGGCAACACACAGCTGTAGCATCCTCTGTTCTATTTGATATTGTGTACTTATTGGAGTCCTCTACAAAAAATAGTGTTTCTATTAAAAGGAGAACCCCACACTATAAATAACCTACATATTTGACAAATGAAAACTCAAATTTTTAATTCTGAAAATATAAATACCCTGCACATTTTACAATTGGAGATTGTTGTTGTTGCAGTAATGGCGAGTACATTGGAGGAACAGCAGAGAATGGCAATTGACAAGGCAATGAAGGCATTGAGGAGGCGCCATTCTCTCTCGAAGGCGCTCATGCCCCTGCTATTTCATTACTTTACAAAGCCTACGATTCCCATGTATTTTTCATACTTTACCTCTAATTCAATTCAATTTTATTTTTTTTGAATTGGACACATTTTTATAAAAAAATCAATAAGCAAATCTGTGATTTAAGTCTGTATGGCAAAGGATGTAGAGGAAACCAGAGAATTTGTAGAATTGAAAGAGTCAACATTCATGTATTATTCTGTTTTACTTTTTTTGGCAAACACGCTTATTAAAAAAACCTTAATTTATTGAAATAATGATTATATAAAATTTACTTTTGTATGGTTAGCCAAACAAACGAACAATAAATAAGTATGGTAGTTTGTTGGAGTGGGTTGACTGGTAGAAATAGAGTGTCATTGTAAGAGGAGTTGACTTCAAAAAGTTGAACAATACAGCATATATATATCCAACTCACAAATGTAAACAGAATGTTAAACAGTTATTACCATGTTGGAGCTGGATAAAAGATGAAGTCCAACCATGAATTCTAATAGAACCCAAAGGCCTAATGCAAAAGTAGCCATCCTATATTAATGTTGTGTGCATGACTACCTCATTTTTATCACTCCCTGGGTTACCACTAGATTTTTTCTTTGTATTTATCTAGGTTACATTGAAGTAGGTTGAGAAGTAATTGGAAAGTGAAGCCATTTTGAACAAAATATTACTGAGGCAGGTACTAATAAAAGTGGGCATGCCTACTATGGGGTTACTACTAAATGTTGTAATTAAAGATCTAATGGAAAAGGGTTTGCCTGTATTACTAGTTAATGTCAGATATTATTTGCTATTTAGAAGTAAACATGGCACGGGAATGTGTGATAGGAGTTTAAAGTTTCCTTTCTATCCCGAATAAGCCTTCCTCTGGAGATCCAACTCTTAGATGGAAGAATACAAGCCTTCAACACCTAAACTTGCCTTCCAAAGCGATAAGGGGTATCATGTGTTTTTGAGTTTCAGGGAAGATGTGAGAGACTCTGGTTGATCATCTCTTCCAAGCTCTCTCCACTGCAGGAATGGATGTCTTTTTAGACAATCACAAATTGGAAAAGGGGGAATGATTACATTGAGCTGGAAAGAGCAATCAAGAGAGGTGCCATTCACATTCCTATATTTTCCAGAAGCTATGCAGACTCACGATGGTGTCCCAAAGAGGCCGCTGCAATATTGAGGACCCCTGGCTTGATTATTTCTCACTTTTATTATCATGTGTCCATCCAAATCTTGTTAGATTTCCTAAAAATGAATTTAATATATTTTATTTTGTAAAAGTTATTAAACTGGCACTTTGTTGCCAATGCAATTGCATCATATCTTATAAGTGTCTTCTAAATTCGCTCAGGGCCATGGACCCTGGCATCCTAATAGGTGTAAGTTAGCAGTTAAGTCCTCAGTCCTGAGCCCTGAGCCTCACCAGCTGTTTTCTTCAAGCCTGCACATTCTCTCAAAAGCATATTCAGAGTTTATTGTGTTGCATCTTGCAATACTTTGCCTTTATCATGAATATAAGAGCCGTTGGTTTCCTAACTGGGAATGAGAGTGTTTGTTCGACATCTAATTGTTTTGTCTTTATCATTTTTAGTTTAGCTAGTTTGTCATTTGCCTGCCTTCCAATCATTTTAATTTAAAACAATGATCCACGTTTCTGCAGTGAATGTATGCTTATCATTCTCCTATCCAACAATGAAAACTGGAGTTCTAATTGATGGGTAATCTTTACAAGAAAGCTTAAATGGGTAGAGTATACGCTTTTGTTTGAACACCTGGTAAGCACTGAAAAACGGAGGCTACCTATAGAGGATAGAAATGGAATAAAAAATTTATTTGGGACAACAAGCCATCTTTCCAAGCAACGTTTAAAAACTTGGGATACAGACATTTATACTCTATTGTTCTGGTCCCTAAAATTTCGAACATGTAAACTACCTTTAACTACTTTTTGGGATCATCACTCAGTGTTATTTTGCTTTCCCTTTTGAGTACCATATATTCAAGTGGCTCATGAATTTTAATTCATAGTGTAAAGTGAACAATGCAGCTTCCCTACCGAATAATATGACAAAGTATGCTGTTTTTTTTTTTAAGTTTAAAAATTTTAACACTCAATTTTAGCTGTTTTGAAAATACTAAATTGTGTATCACAGCAACTATCTTCTACCCAAAAAGACTAGGATGGAAACTATCCAGCCTAGTGCACTTTTTTCATATAGAGGAGTTTTGGAAGAGTCATTTACTCGAATTTATAGATAGCTTCAATGCCTCTAGAGAAAGTGGAGACAAGTCCCTCATAAATTTGATCCATCTTGCTGAGCAAAATTTGTTGGTTACTAGCACAACTGTTATTCTCCAATAAATATTCAGCCAAGGTTCTTATAGGTTCAGCATATAAAGAATTCTGCAATCTGCCTAGAAGTAAGAGCCCTACAGAAATTGTGCTGGTAAGGTGTCTGACTTTGACAAATATTTTAAATCCTTGGTAGTCATGCAAGATAAAAATCTTGCTGGAATATGGACAGCGAACAAAAAATCAGTACAAGAAATAAAGGACCAGATACCATTATTCTTTGGTGAAAGATGTGTAAGATTCCAAATTGGTCCTCATATCACATTGGAGGTGGAAAGAGAGTTGAATGTGCGAAAGTGTTCTTTGAAGATGACAACTATTTCAAAAATTGCTTTCATCATTGAACTATCCTCATTTACTCAAGATCAAGTTGTTACTAATAATACCATAGAATTAATTATGAAATCTTGCTTTCAAGGTGGGAAAACAAATAAACAAAGAGTACAACAAAGTGTTGGAGACATCAAGTAAAATTGTCTCAACTGTTATTTTATTTGTTTGGCTATGTAATTTGTTCTGATTAATTTGCAAAATCAATAAAATTTGCCTATATTTTACAGTTTTTGCATTTCAATGCAATTAAGCTTGAAGGTTGTTCACTACAACAAACTGATAGATGTACTCCTTAATCATTGTAAGTACTGACCTATTTTGAGTATGATGTATCAGTCAGTGTTTACAATTTTATAAAGTTTTAGCAGTCATGACGACTCAGAATGCAGGGATTGAACCCATGGTGACAATTTACCATTTTGATCTACCCCAGGCTCTCCAGGACTCTTATCATGGATGGGTAGATTGAAGAATTGTGTAATTTGTGTTAAACATTATCTTCACTCTCTTGATTATTGCTTTGTTTGGGTTCGTTTGTTAGCAAAAGCCTACAATATTATTATATATTTTGTATATCTTCAAATAGTTCAAGCTTCTATAGATTTTTCTTAGATTAAACAAAATAAAAGTTGCCAATCTTCTTCTATAAAATTTCCGTAGACTTAACAAAATTAAAACTGCCAATCTTGAATTTTGATATCACTGCATATGCTTGAAAATGAGATATAGGATTTATGGAAACTCAAAAATCCTTCCTAAAAGGTTAAAAATAAACGTCCTAGGTATCACAGGTAAATGCCAATGAAATATATCCATGTTGAAAGCTTGAATTTACTCTATTTTTTGAAAAAAATTCTTTTATAGTGATTCAAGATACATGTCAATGGAATATATCCATGTTAAAAGCTTGAATTTACTATATTATTTGAAAAGATTTTTTTTATAGTGATTCAAACATTCGATGTAGAAGGAAAAAAGTAAGGATACAAACTCTTGTTTAAAGAGACTTATCAAAAGTGCATAGATGATACAAACTCTTGTTTAAATATAATTGCAAAGTTGTCGATACTTACTTATTTATCAAAAGAGCACAGACTTGTAATTTGTATATTGTAGGTATTCAACTCCCTGAGTATTAACTACTCCTCCAAACTTGTAAATCTATAAAGTAGCATGAAAATTCTCGCATTAGCAAACACCTAACATAAGAAGTCGAACAACATAGGACACAATACAAGCCTAAACTATTAGTATAGGCAAAGGAATGAACCCTTACCAATGAAACTATTAGCAGCAGTTGATTGCCCAGTTTTTGTGTACAATCTACAAGTTATTGTTTAGAATCCAGAAGGTCCTGGCATGAACAGTCATTTAACAAAGTTAATTTTCAATAGTTGAAAAACTCCACACGTATAACAAGATGGACATA
Organism: Sequoiadendron giganteum; assembly: GCA_007115665.2. Lineage (NCBI taxonomy): Eukaryota > Viridiplantae > Streptophyta > Pinopsida > Cupressales > Cupressaceae > Sequoiadendron > Sequoiadendron giganteum. The sequence continues at coordinate 565,303,766 of CM021107.1, read as the reverse complement.
GTGTTAGTCTAAGTGAGAGATACCTATTTATCAACTAAGTAAGGATTTATAATACGTCTATCCTATGTTTAGACAACTTTCAAGCATAACTGCTCCTCTAAACTACTCAAGTTCTCAATAATGAAAATAAATTTTTGATTTACCAAGATAATTAGAACAAGTTACATAGAGAAAGAAATAAAATAATATTTGATACACCTTATCTGGTATGTTGTCCAGTTTTTTGAACTTGTCATGTATTTTCTCTTTCACTGTAACCAGTAATTTGCTTTCTGATTTTTTGCAAAAAATAAAACATATGTTTCATTTGCAAAATGTAGAAAAATATTTCACCTTGATTTTCTATTCATCTCAAAATCTGAACTTTTTTTTTCCAGATAAAATAGCTTTGGTGAAAAGAAAAAGCACACTAGAAAATTGCAGACAACTGATGCTTTTCAGTGCTTTAGAATGAAGCTAGAAGATTACACCTTCTTCAGTGCTGTCAGAATGGGGGTGTAGTGCTTTGAGAATGTTGTCCAGCCTTTTAATACTTCTTCACCACATTTTTATCTCTTAAGTGCTGTCAGAATGCTCTTCACTGCTCTCAGAATGGGGCCTATAGTGCTTTCAGAATGTTCTCCAACCTTTCAATACTTATTCAACTTACGAGCTGTCCAAATTGTACTCTTAAATTATTGTCTAACACAAACTGAAATATTTATTTCATTCCATCAATACAAAATAAGATTTTTCTAGATTTGGTAGATTTTTCTACATAGTCAAAGATTTTTTGCCCTCCATGTCTTTTCCGATGCAAGTTTTTACTGCACCTACTCTGCGTTTGTTTGCCACTCAATGTTATAATAAATGCTTGTACATTCCTTTATTTATTTACCTTTGACAAAATTGGCACGTATGGAAAAAGTCTTCAAATTGTCACTGTTACATTTAATACGAGTAGATCAATTGTACTACAAAATTTATTCTTCACAGTCAATTTCGAAGATGTCACCATTATATTTAATGTTAGTAGATAACTTTTCTTGTTGAAATTTATTATTAAGAGGGAAAACAACAATTCTTAATGGGTAAAGCTTCTGTGTCTGAAGCTAAATCTATCAAATAGCTGCTTGATAAGTATGGGAGGGCTTCAGGAAGGCTGATCAACAGTGAAAAAAGCTCGCTGTTCTTTTTCAACACTCCGGCACATCGTCAGATTAAAATTGTCAGAATTCTGGATTGTAAGGTGGATGCCCTTCCTGCCACCTACCTGGGTCTCCCCTTGAGTATGAAACCTCCTGATGCCTTTTGGTCCTCGTTGGTGGAAAGATTTAGTAAAAAGCTTGTAGGTTGGAAAGGTGCTCTGCTTAGCCAAGCTGGTAAACTTCAGCTCCTCAAAGCCACTCTTCAGAATCTCCCTATCTATGCCCTGATCCTTTTTAAGATCCCTGTCAAATATGTTGACACTATAGAAAAAATCCAAAAAATATTTCTTTGGTCGGGTGTTAAGGAAAATAAATGAATCCTCTTAATTGATTGGAATCTGGTCTGTAGATCTAAAAATAATGGTGGACTTGGGCTAAGAAGAATCAAATCTATCAATAAAATCCTTTTCGCTAAGCAAATTTGGAGAATCTTCTCCTCCTCCGGGGAGTGGATTGATATTATGGTTGGTAAATATTTGGATAACAATTGTTCTTCTATTATTACCAAGGACCCCCACCTTCTTCCAAAAGGATTTATATGCTGGAACAAATTAATTATTGGAAAAAGGATTGTGGAGGAAGGCATTGGTTGGCAAGTTAGAAATGGTAATACTACTAGATTTTGGGAAGATAGATGGCTTTTCAAAGAACCTCTGACAAATATCAATCCTTTCAGAGATTGGGCTAAGATCTGTAAGACTAGGTTTGGTACTTTTGTGAAAGATTACTATGAGAATGGTATATGGGTGGATTTATGCAGAGTTAGTCAAACTCTGGCCCCTATCCATATTTCCCTTTTGGATGTTAAACTTAGCTCAGAGCTGCTGGAGGACCGTGCTGTCTGGTTTGATGACCCCTCTGGTAATTTTTCGGTGTCCTCGGCCTTTGCTAAGTTCACGTCCTCTCTGAATCATCCTCCCTTTTGGTCTAAAGCCTGGTGCAGTAATCTGATTCCTAAAATTAACATCTTCTTTTGGATCTTGCTCCAAAATAAGCTGCTTACGATTGACAACCTGTGTAAACGGGGATTTCAAATCCCCGATAGATGTTGTCTTTGTAAGATGGATGCCGAATCAGCTAATCATTTATTCTTTCATTGCTCATTTGCTACTTCTATTTGGGACAAGTTTAACAGATTATGGAATCTTTCTTGGGTCTTTCCTTTGCTCATTGAAGAATTCTTCGTTCAATGGAAAGCGTCGAAGGAACCCTTTACTTCGGTCTTTTTGGGAGCTATCTTTCCCTCATATTGCTTGGGGAATCTGGAAAGAACGCAACAATAGAATTTTTAGGGACAAAGAAACCCCTGTGGATCAGGTCTTTGATAATATTGTTAGATATCTAAAGGAAAATCTTAGTGCCGTGGCCCAGAAGGATAGGAAAATCCCGAATGATGAGTTTTCGAACTATGATCTTGGTATTGCTAAGGATTGAAACATACTCCACATTCTGTTGAGTTTTTCTATGAAGGCTAAAAAGGATAGAGAGGGAGTTTGCTAGGCTTTTCCGCCCGAGGGGTGGATCAAAGCTAACTTTGATGGTGCAGCTAAAAGTAATCCGGAGGTGGCGGGTTGTGGTGGAGTTATAAGGGATTCCTATGGAAATTTCATGGGTGCGATGGCCTCTCCCCTTGGCTCTCAAACTAATCATCTGGCGGAGGCGGCTGGCGCCTATCATATTATAAATTTAGCCCAAAGTCTCAATATAAAAAATTTATGGCTGGAAGGAGACTCCAAAAACATAATTGACTGCCTCCGTGGCAAGTCTCCTCCCTCGTGGACCATCAAATCTTGGATAGATGAAGCTAAAATGAAATTGGTCAGGTTTGAAAAAGTTAAAATAACACACGCCTATAGAGAAGCCAATGCTGTTGCAGATTTTTTCGCTAATGAGGGAGTAAAGCGTAAAGATTTGTGTACTTGGCTTAATAATAGCGATCTAAATGTTGAAGTCTGTGCCCTATTAAACTATGATAAATCACATCTTAAGGCGTCGTGTTATCCCTTTAATGAGGACAGGTCGGATTTCTCACATCACAATCATTAGATTGTATGGGACCGAGCCCGGTGGAGTAAGTAGTAAGTTTTCCCCGCACGCTTTGTGGGTGCTTCGATTTGGCGGGGGCAATTTTAGAAAGGATTGTGTTTGGCTTTTCCTCTCTGTGTTGGCGAAAATGGGTGGGGACAAAAAGCGTACTGAGCCAGACAGCTACGAAATCCATATGAAAAATGCAAAGGCCTGGAGCAAGATAAAAAGCGGAGATTTGTTACCTTTTCTGGAGAAGCTTCATGGGTCTGACCTGGAGGCAACGAATCTCTTTTCCAAGAACTAGCATGATGGCCACTTGACTCTGTTTGGCAGGAATGTGGAGCTCAACGAGGATTTAATTGCCAAAGTTACGGGATTACCCACGGATGGTAAGAAATTTTTTAGGGACAGGGCTTACTCTGATGAAGTTGTTATAAGATTCCCTAAAAATGACATGGAAAAGCAAAACCTGGTTAAAATCGTGAACAGCTATTTCGATGTTGACTCCATTAAATCTATATGGAGAAAGGTCCTTCGTGCCATTATGAAATATATCACGGTTGATGGACGCTTCACAAAAGTCTACGGGTACCACTTTGCCCTCCTCAACCACTTCCGCCATAAGGTTAGGGTTTTTATCCCTTACTATCTCTTATGCTCTCTAAAGAAAAGTTTTGAGGACAACAAAAAGAATCCCAAAAGATTCCCTATCCTCTATACTGGTTTAATTAGGCTTATTATAGATTATCTGCATGAGCATGCCCCTACTATCTCGAAAGCCAACCTAGATGTTGATAGTGAGGATACGGAGCCTAGTGGCTTGGATTATATACCTAACCCTAGACCTGGACCAAATGACCCTAGTCTGCATGCTGGTCCTTCTAGGAACCCGGGTAAAATCCAGGGTGCGCTTGAGCCCATCCGTCTTCATCCTAAGAACAACCCTGCTGGTAAGTCCACCCAGGCTAAAAGCCTTGTCTCTTACTCTGAAGAGTCCTCTGAGCTGGAGGAAGCCGCTACCAATACTTCTGAGCGCTGTGTGGGCCCTGCTCCTGACTTACAGAATGCCGACAACTCCCTTGTTAATACTGGTAAAGAGCCATCCCTGGATTTTCTTTATATGGCTAAAACCAATTCCGAATCCCACTCTAAAATCCTGGACTGGACTTTCTCAGAAATTAACGAGCTTAAAATTAAAAACTGGGCTTTGCAAAGCAAAATTGAGAAAATGGAAGTTAAGATTGCGGATTTGGGTAATAAAGATGCGGTGCACAACAACAGTATTATTGATAATGATGTTGAGGGCTTAAGGATTAACATCAGAACCATTGCAGAACAGAATAACAGAATAGCAAGACACAATGCTATAATAATCAATGCAATGACCGAAAAACTTGACAAAGCCCAGCAGGGTTCCTTGGTGGTTGATCTTGATGACACCAAAGATAAAAGCCAAGATACGGATGAAGGTATTTCTAAAAGAACCCGCGCTAATTTGAAGCGAAAGGCTCCCCTAACCCCGAAAATGGTGCAAACTTTCAAAGAGGGGGTTATTGATATGCAGGCTTTGGAGGCAGAGACCGAGACTGTCCTTTGGTCTCTGAAGTAATTCTTCTGCTGTCTTTTTCTTCCTGACCCTCCTGGTCTTTTTTGTCTGTTGGCTGCTGTTTTTTGTTGGGCAGTTGTATTTTTTTGGTGGACCAATGGTGGTCTTTTCTCTATCTTGTAAACTTCGTGGTTTCGGGTCCCTATAAAACCCGTTTTACCCTTTTATCTAAAACAATTCTTTTATTTATTTAGCTTAGACAAATTTGACACCTATTGATGATATTTAATGTTATAGTAGTACATTTAACCATAAACTTTGTTATAACCTACTAAACAGAAATTCCTTTATTTAATAACCTTTCTTCACAAATTTGCCATGAAATTATGATGTCAATGAATAGTATAACTGTCATTTGTCTAATTAATAGCTTTCAGATTTGTACTCACCAAAAATAAATTTATTAAAAAATAGAATTGTGGAATTTTGCAATGACTATTCATAAAACCCAATCAATAGTGAAAAAGATAAAGCACATTGAAATTATTCTCAAAATAGACATATTAATATAGACTATATAGAATTGGTGGTGAACATTTTAATTCTAGCTTTTCATTGGTGTAGATATCTTTATCAAGCAAAACAAATTGTATGCAATGGATGCATAAATTTTCTGCCTGCGACAGAAACTAATAATATTTTAACTTTACAATTATCATTTTTTAACTAAGGAGTAACATACAACAATTTTATCCCCCCAAACTATACTTGATAATGTTGAGAGGAAATTAAGGCATGATATTAGCTAGCACTCCTACATTGATTGCTGAATATTAGAAACTCCTTTTCGTTTTTGGACATTCGTTTTTGGACATTGAACTTCACCATTGGCAAAAGAACAACCACGAAAATATTTATTATTTTAGTATTGAATTACCACTGCCGATAAAAATCGGTGCATAAAAATCACTATTAAACTACGCTCCAACCAAATAAGAACATTTAATTTTGCAATTGGCTTTAGACATTTTTTTTTATTGTGTGCGAGTGTGAAAGCATTCAAGAGAATATTTTGTGTTAAGTTTTTGCAAGAGAATATTCTGTGTTAAGTTTTTGCACTGCATTGAAAATGACAAAGAGGTGATTTTCCTCGTAATTGATTGCAGAATTAATTATAAAAATTATTTTTTAATTTTTTTTATTGAATATTTTTTTTATAAAATTATCTTTATTTTGAAAAGAAACAATGAAATCATCTAATATTTCTTTTTAGAATATTAAGCATTTTTCCTCAAATCAATAGACATCTAGATATGATAACTTTTGATAACTTTCCACGTTTTTTATATATATTATTAATTAATGTGTTTGTTAGGGGATAATACCCAGTTTTTTACAAAATTATCTTTATTTTGAAAAGAAACAATGAAATCATTTAATATTTTTTTTTAGAATATTAAGCATTTTTCTTCAAATCAATAGACATTTAGATAATGATAACTTTTAATAACTTTCCACGTTTTTTATATATATTATTAATTAATATGTATATGTTAGGGGAGAAGACCCAGTTACCGCCCCCCATTGAATAATCGCCACTTCCATGCTCACTTAACCCCCCAAATTTTTTTTCACTTTGATCCATTAAAATTTTTTATTTGATTGATTAAATAATTAGAAAAACACCAATGACTGCTCATTATAATTACAAAAACACTAATGACTGCTCATTAAATGTTAAAGTGAATGTTTTAAAGTGGATTTAAGACATAAACAATTATAATTGATTGAAATTAGAGCGAGCAGATATTGGGACATTAGGTGGCAGCAATCGGATGACACCTCTAAAAGGTGTCTTTTTGACCTCCGCGCGTATATCCAACACTCCCACATTCTATCGAATTGCCCAAAAGCCAAAATCTTAGATATAAGCACTTAATTCATGAGCGAAAAAAACTCATAATTTTTCTTTTCGATTCGATGTACGATTTGAATTCTACGGTTGCATGAAATTAGCCCCGAAAGATATTGAGTCTTCTCCCCTAATTTATTTTTCCTTACATACGAGTGTGCTTAGACATGGAAACCGCCAAACTGTGAAGAGGATAGTCTACAACGTACGTAATAATACATTGAAATTAAACATCTATGAACGCACCATCACTGCCAACCGCACAATGCCCTCCAGAGCAATATTAATGGTGACAGGACGCAATGTACATCTTTTCTAATGAAATCTAGCGAGCCTGGTAGGAGATCGGATAGGTGCAGATGCAGTACAGTTGGTAAGTTAGGTGAACATTAGTGACCAGATGAATACTCCTATCTACTGACGCGATGAAAAGACTGAACACCAGGACCACTTGCATTAATCCAACACTTTCACCATCTGGTCATTTCATTCTAAGCAGTGATATGACTACAACAGTGAATAATAAAGTATCATGTAGGTTGCAGACCTTGCATTTATTTTTGGGTTCGCAGTTATTCATTTTTTTATTTTGATGATGAATCACTGAATGTGATTGGAAACGTTGATGAAAAAAATTATTACACAATCTAAACTAGAAACACTCAACAATAATCTTTATAGATTGTGAAAATCTATTATTTTTAAAGTACCACCATAACCAACTAATCCAAAAAAATTATTACACAATCTATTATCTTTAAAATACCACCATAGCCAACCAATCCACTTGCGCTTCATCATCAATGGTGTATTCCGAGATAGTAGCAGGTTTAGAGGAAACCATGGATAGGCACAATTAGGAGTGGCACGATGGATTAGGAGAGAGTAATTATTGGCTGGATATACAAGGCTAGAGAGGTCGACTGATACCTTCCTACATATTTCTTTTTACATCTATACTTCCTATTCGTATTCCTAAATCCCCCTCTCTTTTTCCTTTTTTTATATAGGCTTGCGATGCAAAACCAAGGATTCGCTTTAGGCTGCAGGTCTAATGCTAACAATTTCTCTTGGTCTGTGTAATGCCCGATCCTATAGCCTCTGCTGGCTCTTTATTATTTTCAGATCAAAAGACTTAGGCAAGCATGGTTTGTGAGGCATCTTGCTACGACATCAAACAACCAAGAGGGACCCTTCATGTTGGTCAAGTGCAGAACGCATTTGATTCAGTATTTTTGTTATTTTTATTTTATCATTATTACTTCTACTTTATTATTGTTATTATTCTCTTTTTTTTATATTTGTATGATCAACACACATACACCCATAAATCCCAAAGACAACTCGAGGAAATTAGGATCCGTTTGACTTAGCTTGTTCGGCCTACATGATGAATGACATTATCTACAGATCTTCGGAATAGAAAAAGCATGAATGGTACTCTTAACTGCACAGAACCTCAAGGAATGATCCTGCGAGAGAGAACACATCTGGGAGGGCACGATGGAGACATAAGGAGCGGCCTGGAGATGTAAGGTACGGCTTGATATAGACGCCTAGGTCAGTTTACAACTCCCAAACCAATACAAGCTACATGAGAACGGAAAGATGGAGTCAACAAGACTTAGGGGACCGCATGGAAGGAATGAGTGCCAAGGATCTTGAGCCAAAATAGAGAAGTGACAGCCTGTGAGGTGCAGTGTCACCAAAGATCGATCTCGAAAATAATTTTAATCAATGTATTTATTTTTACAATAGATCTACATTCTTTACTACAGTCACGTTTACTACTAGTGTTTAAGTTGGTTAATCCCATCTGGGTTATGGCAGAGAGTATGTCATTTACATTCTATTTGTTATACTCATAATCCACCAGAGGTTCGATATATGTATGTATATTTTATCGAGATACTGACTCACAAACCCAATAACCTTCAGTATTGCATTTTTGTTCATATCTCTATTTCACCTATATACAAGAATTTTCTTTGGTGGCCCAACTAATAGAGTTCATCTGAATTTCAGCTTGTAGTTTTCAGTATCAGAGTGGTTTGAACAGATATCTTTAACTAACAAGGAAAATCTTTGGAGGTTATATTTCTTCTTTAGCAAAGGAAAATCTTTGGAGGTTATATTTCTTCTTTAGCAACAAAATGTACATTTAAATCAAGTAATGCATACATTTCTTAAACAGGATAATTATTTCCATCATTTGTTTAGCAGAATCAAAGTCACAAATTTCATAAGTACAAGAACAAGTTTATGCTCGTCCTCCTCCAACTAATTTATAAAACACCATTCCTTTCTTTTCTTGAATAAGTTCTTCTCTTCTTTTTTTTGAGTGCAATCCTATAAATTTCAATTATTACACAATAACTTATAATTAAAACAAACAAGCCGAAGAACTAAAACATCTCTTTTCATCTCTTCATCCTACAAGAAAATACTAACCTTCAAACAATGGCTGACACACAACTACATAAGGTTGCTCTCCACCCTATCGTAATGGCGTCATGGAGCCTTGTGGGCTCTAGTCATACCCTCAAGCAAGAATTCTATTAACCCCAAGATGATAAATGGAGTTTTCTCAAGATTTTACAAAAATAACTAAAAATAACATAACATCTAAGCTCTTTGCTCCCCATACTCAATGAATATCCCTATGAGTGCATATGAATATCCCTATGAGTGCATACCATTTTTTTTACAACAATTAATCAATGAGGAGTGGGGTGGGGGAAGGAAGAAAAAACTTATCTCTTTTGTTAGATGAAAGTTCAAAATCTTCTACCATTCTTGCCTCTCCAACCAAGCCATCTTGCTAACTCTTCTTTCTTCTTCTTATCATTCCTTCTATCTCAACTAGAGTTCTCCATAAGGAGAAGTGGGTAGCACCCCACTCCTCCTTCCTCCCCAACTATATAGAAGTCTAAAAAATTGTAAACCTTGGATGGGGAGGTGTGAGTGTACCTCCTTCATCAATGAGGCCCTTTTCTTTATTTAAGAGGGGTACCTGCACTTAGACAACCCCTCAATATTCTCACCCCATCTTTTCCTCAAAATTTGTCACTCCTCATTATGAGGACTTTTCAGGAGTCAAATCATGTCCTTGGGGCCCTATTGTTTGCCCACTTGACCCCTACCCCCATGGTATAGACCCTAGGGGGCTTATTTATGCATCTCAATCCAAGAAATTGACCAACAACCCTCTTTAAAAGCCCACTTAAGGTTCCATCCAAGTTTCATACTTGGATAAAAGGGTTTCTAAACCTTAACCCCAACTTACATCTCTCATGACACCCAATTAAATACCCTTTTAACCCAAAATATTAAACACAATAACTCTATTTCCTTTTAAGCTCCAAAATAAGGAAATCAAATACATAACCACAAGAGGATGTCTTTTAATTTGTTCTCACTAGTTCTACCTTCTCGTATTGGCACCCTTTCTTTCCTACACATCATCAATGAAATCGTGAGCAATAATCGTATATCACATTAATTTGGTAGCTAAAATAAGATTTAATTGTTCAACAATTTCATTAAAATTCCAATTCGTATTCATAGTTTACAAGTGCCTAACATCTTCATGGCAATGATAATAAAACATGTCAAAATGAAATATAGGCACATTGTCACACAATCACACTATGCATTGTTTGAAATATATCTAAGCATCTATTTAGGAGAAATATATAGCAAAATTAAGATTGTATTATTCACATGTGAAGCGGGGTCTTACAATTATCAACATAAAATATTAGGTTTATTACCATGACAAGGAAAAATAGTAAAACTTATTAAAAAATTTGAAAAAATATGATACACTAAATAAAAGAATATTTATCAAGAGTGTATTTTTTCTATTTTAGATAAATAGATAATATGAAAGTTGGCGTCAAATGAAAACAACTATATTTTAATACACCACATTTTAATATTTATTTAAAAATATATATATTTATCAAAATTAGAATAAAATATATTCATGCACTGAAGATTCAAGTTATAAATACACACAAAAAAATTTGAAGGAGAAAAAATAAAAATTACTATATAAAGGTTGACGTCTCATGTGACTTCATTTTTCAATAACTAAATTATAATGTCAATTTATAAAAAAACTATATTCAAATAATTTATTAAATTTTAAAAAAAAATAAAAGCATAAAATATAATAAAAAAATAAAAATCATTAGTTTATGTATCATTTCAAAATTCAAAACATATATGTCACTTTTTAGTGATTCAAGTTTAAAATTTGGATCAGTGTTGGTCAACTCCTTTAAAAAGTGTGACACATGTGTGTGCTTTTACCCATATTTTAAAGGCTTACCTCAAACATAACATCAATACAATCAACCATTGAATTTAGTGGCATGTTATTAATTTCACTTATTTAAGGATTTTTTTCACAAGAAACAAAATACATAATCACCAAATAAAAGGTCTATAGTGGTTATTTTATTAATTCTTCTCATAATCACTAGATAATTTTTTGAACCTTTTATATGCTAACTTTTAATTTCTATTTGATATTATAAAAATAGGCCTATATGTATTTCATCATGGAACTTGTTAAGTTAATTAAGATAAACTATGTAAGTCCCTTCATCATCCTTGTCAACAACATCAATGTTAAGCACCTTGTGTTGTTCTATATAGTTATTGAAATATCAAACTCCCACTTTATTTTCACTTCACATTTGATAGTCTATTTTTCATAGAAATGTGATAGGATACTTATCAAAAGGAAATGGATCATCTTGTTCACCATGTGCATCAAAGCCATGTTTAAAGACTAACCACCATGAATGTTACTTGAGCCACCAATATTTAGAGATGACAATAGAACATCATTGCAATGTAAGAAATTTTTTTATCACTTCCATATAATTTTGTGTCATCAATTATATGCTTGAATGATACAGCATCAATGACTAGTTCAATAATATTCATTTTGAGTCCTATGATCATGGACTTAAGATAAAACTTAAAAATTATGTTATTATTGTAAAATTTCAGTAAACATTTGATTACTTAGGGTAATTGAAAAAATAATACATGTGATTATGTATATTGTTACATGGATAGTTGTCAATCTATAATATTTTTGTATCCTAAGACTATTAGATTTAACAAATTTGTTGCAGTCAACGGGTAATAAAGTTAAGTTTGTTTCAACCACATCTAATAATAATACACAAACACCATTCTTAAAATTAGAAAGAACTCCTTATAAATTCGTAAGCATCACATTATTTTATAATTTACTTGTGAATATTTTTAGATATAAATAATTTACAATAAAATAATCAAATGATTATAATTATATTTAATATTTACATAAATTATATAGATAATAGCTTATATATTAGGACAAGTTTGTTAACATAAAATATTATATATGTTGAAAATAAAAAATATGTTGTCATTTGTATTTATCAAGATAGTTGATTTGTGCATGCAATAATTTTTTTTCTGTATGCAAATGTTTCCTTAATACTCCCTAGTTGAGAGTCAAGAAGTACAATTTTCAATATCGGGATTCCTTTTCTCTAATAAGGTCCACCTTTCTATATATTATTAGTTTGATATACTAAATAATTTTATATACTTGTCCTTCCAATAAACCTATCAATATTTGGAATAAGTTAGTCCTTTCTATATACATGATCATACATGAGAGAGCCTTTAAGACATATATGGATGAGAACACTATGTGGTTACAAGATAGTACATAAAGGAAATTTACTCTATTAGTGACATCTACTCATAAATAAATTTGTGTGCACATGACATAAATATCCTATATACTCATAATTTTCTATTATTGATATTTATATACTCGTATCTTCTCAATAATTTATAAGACAAATGTTAGAAATGCTATAATTTTTAAGGTGTTAGATGTAGGAGTTCAATGTAATAACATTACTCTTAAATACGAATCAAAATAACTAGTTATATTGAATGTTGTGCATGTTGTGAAAATGAAATAAAATATTAAATTATATTATTTAAGAAAATTATTTTGATTTTAAAATATTTTTTTGAAAGAAAATAAATAAATTAACTTACTATAATTTTACACTTCAAAAAAATCTTTAATATATGAAAGGAAATTAGATAGATAGATAGATAGTTATTTTAGCAAAGAAAATGTTGTAGAATGGTTAAATCTCTCAACCTATTCAAACATGGTACCATAAAAATAATATTTTATGTTTATAGGGAAAGGGGTCAAACAATGAAAATTCAATATATACAATCATTATTAAACTGATCCACTCAATAAGTTATGGCAATTTATGAAGAACAAAAAATTCTAATTTAAATTTAATGTCATTTCTTCTTCATACACACATCCCCAAATTATAGTAACATTAAAGACACATTTTTAATCTCCCCATTGAGAAAATAAATCTAATCATCTTCATATTCAAGAAAATATATAGCTAAAAAGTGACCAATTAAATTAGCACATTTACTTAAATCAACAATTTCGCTTCTTCCTCTACCTGGTGGAAGAATTCACTTCATGAACACTTAACAGTCCGCCCTACTATCAACTCTGATTCTTCTTCTGATGATTCTAAGCCTATGTAATGCCCCACTACGGAACCCTAGAGGAAAGTTCATAGAACATGACTAAATAACAGAACAATTTTTTTTTATAAAGAATAATAGTGAACTGTATAATGTAACATAACATACAATCTAATCCTAAGTCCTCTAAGGTTCCATGAGTATGCTACTATCACAACTATAAACAATAACTAGAATTAAATTTCATTAACTAATATATTAACATGTTTTATCTAACCATCAAGCTCTTTTAAACCATCACATTAAATGATTCCACATTAAACATTTTCATAACAAGACATCTAATAAACTTCATTAAAGATCATTTATAAATAACTAAAAAAATGTATATACAAGTTGCATTACATGAGAGTGCATCATAAAATGTTATATCATTACATTGTTTACAATAATGTTTCCCCGAATACAATTGAGAAGAGTACATCAAATTACAAATAATAGTTCAACTAGAGTATAATCCATTACATATACATATAAGACTATCTTCTCAAATTGGAATTTGATACAGAAGGTACATCCTCCACGCACTCGAACAAACAGCAAGAAAAACCCAATGGAGGAAAAAGCACCAACCTCCTAACCATTTGGAACTATAAGGTCCACCCCCCATGCTAGGAGATAACATAAGGTCCCACTACATACAAGCAGTCAAGAAGATAGTAGGCTAACATATACAAGGCTACACGTGACTCCAACACAACACTGCAACAACATTAAAATCACATCAAAACATACATTGCTCTTAGAGGCACACACACACACACTACAAAAAATCCATGTGATTTGCTCCATTTTTTGCTTCCACCCACGGTTTTAATGTATTTTTTGCCAATTTTTTGAAAACGTCGACGCTATTTATTGGGATGCCGCTATTTTTGGCATTTATTTGCGTCGATCACAACAAGTTGGCACTAATTAAGGAGCTAATTTGCATTGAAATTAGAGTCATTGTAGCACCAATATTGGCTTCGAGTGTGGCGCCACCGTTAGCGATGCCTTTGGCTCCGAGTTTAGCTTTGAGTTCTGCACCACTATTGACTTTAGCTTCAGGTTTAGCGTCGGTTTAGACACCCCTATGTCAAAGAAACTTATTTGTATGTCTCATTGATGAAGTTAAACAGTGAAATGTCAACAAGATATGGGCATATCGAGGAGATAATCACTTACGTCACATTGATAAGGTATATCTACAAGTGCTCGGAGAAAAAAAAAATAGATATAACGAAGTAATGTCGATGAGACATTGAGATATCAGTAAGACAAATAATATTGTCTCATCAACACTCTTCAAGTAATGATCAAAAGCATACACCGCTAAACTGTCGGGAAGGTGAGCAACATATGAGGTAAAGCGGTATACACCGCAACCCTACAACAAGAAGCCTTGAGCAAGGCAGTAGTGTAATAAACAAAAAAAGGGAAGGGAAAAACATCGCCATACTTTAGCAGGTATAATAAAAGATGGTGATAGTATGGTGATTGTGGCATAATTACAATTTACAACACTAAATGCAGCAAATCACATCAGTCACAATCCATTTGAATAAATCATTTAAGTAATCAAGAATATAGCCTGCCAAAATACTCTAAAACTCTAATAAACATACTCTAAATTTTTTCTCAAAATCTTATTTTCAGGTATAGCCCACCAGAATGGAGTTTTCACTTTAATAAACATACAATAAAACCTTTGTTGAAATCTTATTTTCAGGCATAGCTTGCCAAAATGAAGAAGTGTTTCAGTAAAGAATGATAGAGAATGGTAAGGAGATGTGTGCAATAGGAGGCATATGATTCATTGTTGTTTATCTCATTCCTTCTCTAATCAACAAGGGTTACAATGTTCGCGCTACTATTTGTAATATAGGTATTTAATTGACATATGTTTGCATAATCTCAAATTCCTTCAAATGCTTTTGAAGTATCAATGTATCCTATATAGAGTTTAGAATGAATTCTTTTAATTTAAAAAAATAAATCAGATGCTTTCTCAGTATAAATGTGTCCTATATAAGGTTTAGAATAATTTATTTTAATTTTAAAATATAAATAAATGATGTGTTTTCCTGTGATTAGATGACATGGAGATCTCCTAAATCTTCCCTAGCACACTGTCCTCTTTTGCACTGTGTTCATTATTGCAGCTGTGCTAGGGCTTTGCATTTGGCATATTTAATATCTTCATGGTAGTGGCTTTTAAATAGATCTCAGTCTTTGCTTTAATCTTTATCATGGTAGCCCTTGAGTTACATAATCCACCTTCAATCTCTTCTAAGAATGTTGTCTTAAGCTAGACTACATAGTATGCATATAAAGAAAGTCATTCATACCTGCCATTGTTCCAAACCACCACTCACCACCTTGCTTAAAATGTTGCCTCCATAAGCACAATAGCATTTTTATAAATCATGGTTGCCAATGATTGACCATTAAGCTCACTACTTTCATCAAGATACAATGAGATTTTTGTCTTCAAACTTAAGGCATTATGCAAGATAACATTGTGAATTGTTTGTTGTGTACAATTTGATTTTCTTGCACATTTACTACTTTGCCAACTGCCTTTAAGACTGGATATTGCACCATCAGCTACAATCTCAAACAATTCACTCACTGTCACTTGAAGATTCCTTTCATGAGCATCCTTGTATAAAATCAAACTATGCCCTATAGACTGCCTACTTACTAATATAGGGGACTCATTTTTTCATGCTATTTTGAGTTTTATTTAGAAGGGGTTAATATGTGGCAATTTTATGTGCAGGAAGAAGAGATTGTGATGCAACGTTCGAGTATGGATGGTTCAAGAAAAATTGGACTGCTATCAGTGTCATAACTAGGTTGGATTATACCTTGAGCCGGTGTGAAACACTTCCGGGTGTTTTCAATCCGAAGCAGAACTTGTGTGTATGAATTTCCAAATATCCGATAGAGGAAGCTCCTACATTCTAAAGATAAAATCATAAATCTTCTTATCCAGTTTCTGATCCAACCTTACATCTTTAATATTCGATAGATAAAGTTTGTACATTCTAAAGATAAAATCATAAATCTTCTTATCCAGCTTCTGATCTAATTTGAGGTCATGAATATCAAACAAAGAAATTTCCTATATTCTAAAGATAAAATCATAAATTTTATTGGTCCAATTTGAGATCCAATTTCAGGTCATGAAGCTCCAACAGAGAAATTTCCTACATTCTAAAGATAAAATCATAAATCTATTTGGTCCAATTGTAAGGATTTGTCCTTTAAATTATACTTTTTGACATTTTTCTTGATACAAATTGTTACTTTAGAATTATGGTATTTATTTTCTTTTAATGTTTTCAACCCTCATTTCAAGGAACATCTCCGAAGATGGTTCCTTCAGATGGAGACTACACTTTTCCACTATAGGTTCCATCTAGAAACACCAGAATCTTGGGTACTGTCATACTCAGGTACAACAGAGTTTGAGGTTACCTTGTTCTCCTTGATACAAAATGTTTCCCTTCAATCCCTCTTAAGCAAGATTCACTATTATAGACTTCACCATCGTACCTTTCATGCATTTGATTTAATTTGTTATGTGGAAACATGTCTTTGTCTTTGCAAGTGATGACTATTGTGTAAGCTTTTAATCTACATGACTGCCCCTCATGTTCAATTCTTGTGACTATTATGATGCTTGGGGCTGCTTACTTTTAACCAGAATGTTAATGAAAACTATCTTGGAATCCTTGATGATCAGTTTTGTCAGAATCATGGCTATGTTGATAGTGGAAAGTTCTTATTAATAAGGATAAATCTTTATCAATAAGGAGATTACCCCTTACCAACATACTCCATTATCCTTGCAAATATTGATCTTTAATTCTTCATGGATGGTTTACTTGTGATTTTCCTTCTCAAATGAAACAATAGGGTAGTAGGTTGGGCTCAACCCTTGTGGGAGCCACATTTCACCCCATGTGATGTAACCAAATAAACAAAACAACAACCTAATTTTATCTATACTTGCACAATGAGATTACATGTTAGATAAAATCAAGCATATGATAGATATGTTCGATAAATTTCTTGTTTTCCTGGACATCTATGGTATGCAAGTTATTTGAATGCACATGATAATCAAACTATATGTTTATAGATGTATGCACATATTTTGACTTGTGATCCTTCATTGCTCTAACAACACTCTTCTCACTTAAATGCAAGGAAACTAGGAGCAGCAAGGAAGACATCAACTTGGAGGCTTAGACAAGTGGGAAAACTGAAGATGATGTAGAACAAAGCAACCAGGATTCGTCATTGAGGCAATGACAGGTCCCCTTTCTCTTTATGTGCATTTTTCTCTTTTGTATCTATAAATGTATAGTTTTTCAATTATATGCATTCAAATAGTCAGTTTCACGGCTTGTGTGGAACAATATATATTTACATTATCAATAAAGACTACATTTTTGAAAGGATTGTGCAATATTTCCTATATTATATGCATCTGCATAAGTGTAATCTAGTAATGTAATCTTCTAATTTTGTTTATGCACATGAATGCAATGTAGCAGAAAAAAAATGTAACTTACTCTTCATTTGAAAATCACAAAATCTCTACCTGATTGAGCTATTAACTTTTGTGTCTTCATGAACATATGTTGATACAAAATGAATGGAAGAAGCATCCAAGTAGTCCTAATTTTTTTTGCCAACAATTCATACCAAAGATTGAACAATTTAAGGATATTGCAATAGGTAATTTGTATTGACATAAATAATATTATTGAAGTATTTTAAAGTTTAGGCCATAAGAATCATCCTTTTTTAAACATGGATTGTGTTGTAGCCAAAATTCCATGCATACTTCCATTTTCACTCATCTCTTACATCCACCGTATGCATAGAATTCTTATCATTATAACTTAAATTTAATAAAATCCCTCACATAAGCTTCCAAATAAAACCCTTGATCACAACATCAAAGTGTATTCCTCCTTTGAAATAATCCTATGATTTCTCATAGCATATCACTAAGACAACACCATGTCGATGAGAGTCCCTCCAAAGTCTCCCCGACATTAGCACAAAGCACATATCGAAAATGTAGATGAGACACCCCTATGTCAAAGAGACTTATTTATATGTCTCATCGACGATGTAAAATAGTGAAATTTCAACAAGATACGAGCATATCGAGGAGAGAATCACTTATGTCACATTGAGAAGGTATATCTGCAAGTGCTTGACGAAACACAACTCTTGGATATAACAAAGTGATTGTCGATGAGATAGTGGTATATCGGCAAGAGACAATAATTTGTCTCATCAAAACTGGCAACCAACATCGGAGGAACATAAGATCTAATGTCGAAGAGACATTGAGATATCTTTAAGAAAAATAAGATTGTCTCATCGACACTCTTCAAGTAATGATCAAAAGCATACACTGCTATACCACTGGGAAGATTAGCAACATATGCGGTAGAGTGGTATACACCGAAACCCCGCAACAAGAAGACTTGAGCAAGGCAGTAGTGTAGTAAATAGCAGAAGCGAAGAGAAAAACACTGCCATACCGGCATATCAAAGAAATAATGAGAATTTTAATTAAAAGTCTCTTCAACAGTTATGAAATGATGATTAGTCTGATTGATGTGACTAACGAAAATATCGATGAGACTATCGCTATTAATGAAGAACTTGATCATAAAGGTGGCACAAGCGCTATTTATGAACCAAGGCTGGATGAAGTGTCCTGAAATTTGATAAATATTGCCTCAAAGAAGTTGAAATCACTATTAATTGTAATTGAAGGATTTGGAGAACCAAGTTGGACAATGGTAGGCAACTAGAAATTTGTAGCATTTATCCAATTAAGTGGTCTAGACTCAGCTCAAATTATTTTCTCAGTAATTAGATGAAAGCATTGCATGAGTAGGGTTGAGATGGAAAAAACCCCAAGCAAACAGAAAGTAAAAAGATAGAAAACTGAAGCTAGGCAATTGAATCAAGAATTAATCGATCAGACTCCTAGGTCTGGGCCAAAATATAGAAGAATAACACAACTTAACCCATCGTGTGTGACATTACAAGATAAACAAAAAAATTTGCGAGATGTATGGACTTCATGTAGCAGTTACGACCTATTTATTTATCATTATAGGAAGAAATTTTGGCATAGCCCATTGTCAAACCCATGGAATTTGAATTTGGGTAAAATTGTAGTACCCAATTTCTTTGTGAACATAGAGTCAATCAAGGTGTTGGAAAAGAACTACAATCCGAAGATGAGAGAAATTCATTTGCCTGATGGGTCACAGTTCATGGTCATAAAGCTAGATTATATTTCCATGATTTTTTAGCTAGACACTTCCCTGAAAACAAAATTATGAATCAAAGACTTGTTGGAGGAATACCACACCATGGACACAAGTTACAAGAGGTGGAAATTTCCTCTACATAGGGTTAAAGGTGTGGGTAACCAAACTATGAGGTTCTCTAGTGAAGATAAGCCCCCATTCTCTAAGGCTTTGTTTGAAGAATAATTTCAATACACTTATTACTCAGTTGGTGAAGTAATAGGAATTGATGTTCCTGAGAACATGACAATTTATCCCATGGTTTTAGCCATAGACATCCATAGCCATAATGCCCGACCCTATGATTATGCAAAGTATTTATTAGAGGCCATCAATAATGCCCTCAATATCATCAAGAATGACAGTGAAGCCATTAATTTCAAGCACTATTCTCTTTTCATGCACATGATATTATACGAAGGGCAGGTGATGGGGATATGGGGTGAGGAATTAAGAATAAAAGACTTAGATAATGATGGAAATTCAAGGCCTATACAAATGTGGAAATTTGTGTGAGACAATAGGTGTGGGAGGTCCCACTACCTATATTTTGAGGAATATTTTGTCAAACCACTATACAAGTTGCTAGGCCACAAATGTGACTACAACCTCTCCCCAGAGATCTTAATATTTCTCTGACCAAAAGATATGGTTCATGAAGCATGGATACAATTGGGGGGACTGGTACATGTTTGGGGATTATACTATTATCAGGGTTTATGGATTTGAAGTTGCACCTTATTTGCTACCTAAGACTATGCCAAACAAAGTTGCTTATTTAGAGATCATAAGGCAATTGCCATTTTCAGATTTCATGCATTTAAAGAGTTATGGGAGGCAAACTTTCATGCCTTCCACTTTATGCTTTGGTGATTTCACTATTATCTCTGATTCAGACTATGACTTGGTTAGTGGTAAACTGTATTATTATGGCTTGTCGATTGGCAAAAAAATGGAAATTTTTTATCTTGAACACTTCATTTGTGATGCCAAAAAAATTCTAAAATTGAAAGGGTATGAGCATAGTTTCCTTTTAGAAGATGTCATCAGAAATTGTGAAGAAAAAAAAAAATGATGAGAATGAATGCCTATAGTAGGGTTATGATGGATGAGGTTTGGAAGGTGAATAATAACCTAGGCTACATAGGGGCTTTCCCTGAGGTACATGATCCCACATAAAGAATTGAACAATTGATCCTCCATGAAGAAGAACTAATAAGAGATGTGCCACTTGTGGCATTTGAAAGAGAAATGGGCATCGGTCATAAGAGGCAAGTAGAAAATATCACACCACCGGATCACTTATCACCTCAGCCTACTCCTAAAGTGAGCTTTTCAGTTGGTTCCCCATCCATGGAAGAAGATAACACTAAGGAGGAAGAAGAAGTCTCATAGTTTAATGCTCATGTTATACCCCAATATGAGATGCCATTGGAAAGAAGTGTGATCATCTTTGAAGCCTTTGATGAGCTATTAGATGATGTGAGGCATCATGCAAGTCAGGAATTTGTTGCAGATGATACTTTTGTGTAGATCCCTGAATTTAAGTCCTTTATATATGAGTATAAAGGAAGACATAAGAGAAAATTTAAAGGATATTGACCCTGAGAAAGAGTCTTGTGTCTTGAAAGAGTTGGAACATGAAGTTGATAGGGAAATTAGAAACATGACTGCTGAGAGAGGAAGAGCATTATTGCAAGAAGATGGAGTTATGCTCCTTCCTGGGTGGGATATTAGTTTAGCCATTGTGTTTGATAGATTTTTGAAGAGAAAGAATACAAATTTGTAAATAATGGATGAAGCAGGTGATAGGGTCTATATAGGATCAGGGTACAATCCTGATAATACCACTTTGCAAATTTGGGCTCTTTACCCCCCAAGCAAGAAGCCTTCTCTCGTTGACCATGATCAGATTTTTGGACATCTCCTGGTGGAAAGATTAGGGGAGATAGATCCCTTAGAGAATGCTGACTTGAATGTGAATGTAGCCAAATTCACCAAAGCCTAGATTCAAAAGCTAGTAAGAGATAACCAATGGCTGATAGAGGAAAATTATAGGTTGAAACAAGAATTAACCAACTACAAAGATAGGTTACCTTCTTCTCCAAGGATTTACTCTCCTTTAATTGAACATGAAAGAAAAGTGTTAGAGGCCATGTTTGAGACTGCTCAATGGAAGCATAAATTTGAAAAGGCTCAAAAGGAATAGGAAGAACTAAAAATAAAATTAAAGGTTACTAATTTTGAAGTAGCATCAAGGATAATTTGTATGAAATTCAAAGATATGTGCCAACATGCAGATGGTGTTTGGCGTGCTCATAGTGGAACATACAAGGCCCTCATGGAGCATGGAAGACTACTTGATAGGATGAAGGAAATGGAATCCCATATCAAGGAAAAAGATGGAGATAATAATGCTTTGCTCCAAGAATGTTAGAGCCTCATGAATACACATAAAAACTTCCAGAATATCTTGACACAGGAATTGATTGACTTCAACCATCCACTATGTGTGGCCATGCCAAATTTATTTGAAGAAACAAATTTGAAGGATTAGGAAACCTGTAAAAATGAGATATCAGAATATTTACAAGGCATCCTTGATGAGATCAATGATGAGGATGAGGTACTCAGTAAAATGCATAAGCAGCTCGGGAGGATTGATGGATTGGAGAATGTAATGACACTCTACATAATGCAAACACTTATGCCTAGGAGAAATACATTGATCACATTTCAAAGGTTAAATTGTTCCTTGCACGAGTTGTATAAGGAGGTAGTCAGAGTTTGGTTGTTGTGCACACATTAACATGGTGCTTGAGCCTTGAACAAATCTTAGGTGGTCACGAGCACTTGCTGATGATTAACGGACTATGGTGCATCCAATAATAAACTCTTTTTAAGTTTCTATGTTATGTTAATTATGATTTAGTTAAGAAACAATATAAATTTTGTGAACGGACCTGAAGCTTGTTGCTTCCCGTACAAATAGGGAAACCAAGGTCCGATTTTGATTATCATATCATCATCATTTTAATCCATTAGAATATATACTAGACCATCTCATCCACTTATTCATATCAAAAGAACTCACAATATTTATGTTTATATTTTGAGCAATATAATGGATCAGATACATTATAAATCATAATCCATTTTCAGTGTTCAATTGTTGTGTCAATTTTCATGCTTATTTATTGCTTTGTTGTCTCCAAAGTGGTCTTTTCAAGTTGTTTAAATCTACAAGATTTATCAGGGCACATTTTTTGTTACTCTATGGATGCTTTGATTGGTTTCTAGTTAGGTGTGAATTAAAGTCCTTTCAAATAATTTACTTTAATTGGTTTGTATCAAGGATTAAAGCCCTCTTAGATATTGACACCCTCTTATGGTCTAAAAACCTGCATTTTTGAGACCCAATAGATTGCAAATAACTCTAAAATTTTAGAAGTCTATGAAACAGTGTACATATTCTATGAAACAATGTATATATTCTTGTACTTGTAAATATTATTGTATATATTCTATGAAACATTCCTTATTTTCTATGAAACAATGTATATATTCTTGTACTTGTAAATATTTTTTTTACTGTTATGTCTATTAAAGAAAACAAAGTTTGAATAAAAAATGCTTCACCCTTTTTTGTAAGTGAGTATGTGAATTATTGTTCAAGCAAAAATCTTACAGTGTTTACATTTTCAATTTACTAGTTTCAAATCTTCATTTTCTATGTATATAAAATTGTATGTCCTCTTTATCTCTAATGACATAAAACAATAATGTCATCAGAATCAGGGTTTTCAATTTCAGCACCATCATTGTCCACACTTTTCATATCCTATTCACTTTTAAGTACAATCATCAAAATTTTATTTTTATTTCTTTTCCCAGTTAATCTTGATTGTTTTCAGCACAACACAGTAGGTTACATGTTAAATTTCAAAAAAAATCTTTTTATTTTTTTGTATATATTATTTTCTCAGTGCATCATTATGTAACAACAATTTGACTTCTGAGATATAGATTAAAAATAAATGAAAGAACATGTTTTCTTTGTAAAGGGAAATGTATGGTGAATACAACATAATAATATTATTGAAGCATTTCAAAGTTTAGGCCATAAGAATCATCTTTTTTTAAACATGGATTGCAGATAATTCTGAAAATTTAGAATTCTTGGTCATTATCATTATTGTCTGCTACAATGTCATATAGTGTATCATTTTCAATGTTCATATGTTCTTTCAAGTATTTAATATTATCATCATCCTCATCTTGACCTGCATCATCTTCATCATCATTGAAATTTGATTGTAGACCATCTATATTGTTACCAAATGTATTTGGATCATCATTTTCTATACCATCCATATTGTTGTCTTCCATAACATCATCTAACTCTGGATTGTTGTCTGCTTATTCCTGAACAAAACCATCTTCAACATCATCATGGATGTCAATTTATTCGATGTTTTCTAATCTCTCTCTCTCATTTTTTTGGCCATCATTGTTTTGCTCAGTATCCACTAGTGCATCGTCAAATACATGCCTTAATCTTGGATCATAATGTATGACAAATATCTATTTCGGGTCCAAAATATCTTCATAGAAAAATACCTGCACATGAACGACATACATATATTAGACATATGTTATAAAAAATTTATTGATTAATAAACACATGTATATATTCACAATAAGCTATGAATTAATAGACTAATGATCACTACCACTTCTTGTTTGAGTTAAAGAAATACCTATTCACAATGAATTGGTAGAACTAAGGCTCCTTATCCTCTGGTAGGAACGATGAGGAATCTATAGAAAATAATTCACAATGGGTATCATGTCTTCATGTCCTCTCAAATGCTTCATACCATCTACACTTAAAAATACAACATTTAAAAGAGCGGTAATCCAACTCAATAATTTCTTGTATTTTCCCAACATATTGTAGATTCCCTTCAATTATATTCTTATCTTTTGAGCTTGATCGATTGGATTGCTTGAAGTCAACCATGATGCCACAATCAAAGGATCGTCTCTTTACGTCTACACTTTCTACACGATAATTTTGACCATATGCCCACATTGCTAGATATTTCCTCCCCTGTAAAAGACCATTTATTTCAGTGAAAAAAAACATAATGACGAATATTAAAATAGTTAATACTGTCAAAACTGTAAGGAAGCAACATTTTGTAAAATTCCTACTGTACCTTTCTTTCACATCCTCTAGACATGTTGATTTCATCTTCTGTTATATTTGAATTTGTGCCCGCATCTTCTATTTAATTTTGAATTTGTTCAATAACCCATTCTAGTGTGCAATATTTGCCCCATTCCCTAAGTAGATGAGTGGGAAGTGGAGTGTTCCTTGGGTTCGATCTCTTAAACTGTCTCCTTTCTTCTAACACTTCTCTCTTTTTACGATACATATCAATCTATTTGTTCATAAAGTCCATGTGGTACATAATGAACTTGTCAAGTATAGAGATTTTGTCTACACCTATTACATGTCAACATGTTTATTTCAAACTCCAAATACCATGCAGTTAATTTGACAAATAAATTACAAAGTAAATTAATGATTGCAAGAAAAACAACTGCACTGATCATGAATTTACTTACTAATTTCTACTTCAACACCATTAGATTGTGCTTTTTCTCCATCAATAATATCTTATGCTCATTCTTCATCCCAGACATGTGGGCCATCTTCAAAATCCTTACCAAGGAATTCACACAAGAAGAAAAATGCTTCATTCAATACATACCCTTTAGCCATGCAATCCTATGGATGTGCCTTTTGTTAGACATATCTTTTAAGAGTTTTCATATACCTCTCAAAGAAAAACATCCACCTCGTTGATACGACACCCATCAATTCAATGTCATCAAATAGGTGTATAAGTAAATGGACTTGTAGGTCCATGAAACTTGTAGGGAGATCCTTCTCAAATACACATACAATTTCTGCAATTTCCTTCTTCCACTTTGGCACTTTAGATTCATGGATATCATTGGAGGTCACCCACCTAATATAATAATAGTAAATTAGTATGAACCTTTAGTCATAAATTAAAATGCAATATAATATCTCTATGTCTCTCACACATGAACATTTCATATAACCACATACCTTGTAAATGCTAACAATCAACTTATGGCATTCCTTGAGTCAACTGTAAGACAGGAATCCCCCCTAATTGCCAATGGCATGATATGCTATCAAACACATTTATGAAAAGGTCATTAGTAATTTTTTCTCACACAACAAAATATCAAAATAAATTTAGTACTTAATCAATGTTACTAGTAAATGTTAAATATTGTGATATAATACCTTCATTAAATTATGAAAATCATGTGTTTTAAATCCTGTGATATGTCCATCAATTATAAAATCTTTAGCCAATGATGACCCATAACCAGTAGGTGTCCTTATTGAATGGATGACATTTTTTAGTTGGTCTAGCTCTTGTTTTTTCAAAATCCATGGAGCTTCTACATATGTTTCATTTTCCCTGTTTGGCCACAAATGTTTTCTATCAAATTTGGTACGTGAAAGAGCAATATCTCTCCTCGAAGACAAGGTGTCCTCTTTTCCTGATATATGTCAAAATATAGAATCTGGGACATTTTTGAAGACATGCATAGGATCTAATAGGTGATATATTAATAGATCCTTCCAGTAAGGGAGCTCATAAAATATGGATTTCCTTTTCATTCCTCTTGGCATATTGACTAGAACTTGTTCTGGTTCTTGAATTGAATCACCACGGTCAAAAAAATCCTCCCAAGCTTTCAATTCAACATCTTCACACTTCTTAAGCCAATCATGTGGACCCATAATCATGGGAGGGCCTCTATTTTCAAATTTTCCATCAAATTGATTCTTTAGGCGATTTCTAAACCTATGATCTACTAGTAGAAAAACCCTATTGTTTGCGTAAATAAATTTATGTAGATCTTTATAATACTGCCCTTGAAATTGTTTTGCACATCTTGGAAATGAAAATATTCCCTTTGTTTGAAGCCCTGAAATTCAACAAGTAATGTTAATAACATAAAAAATAAATAGTATAAAACTAAGTATGAAAGTTGGGATGAAAATAAATTATGAGTGTAAATACGTAAATATTTTATCTTACCAAAACAAACACCAAGTCCTTGGAAATCATGAATAGTCCAACATAGCACACCATACAACATGAAGGACCTATTTGATGGAGGACATGATATGTCATACATTCTTATGCCTTTCCATAGCAGTTGCATCTCATCAATAAAAGGCGCAAGATAAACATCCATGTTTTTAACTTGATGTTTTCTTGGAACAATGAGAGTCAGCATAAGGTGCTCCTTTCTAACACTCATCCATGGGGGAATAGTGTATACTATCAATCTGACTGGCCAAACACTATAATTTGAGCTCAAGACAGAGAATGGGCACACTCCATCAATTGCAAGACCAAACTTGATACTACGGGGTTCATCTTTGAATTTTCTTTGCCATTTTTCCTCTGTGTTTCATTGCTTTGGAGTCAACCGAAATTCGAATGAATCCATCTTTAATCCTATTCTTTGCATTCCAGTCCATCAATTGTTCTAGTGAATTGCAATGAAACATTCGTTGAAGTCTTGGTATAATTGGTATGTGGCGTAAAACCTTCTTTGGAACTGTAGGACCTTGTACATCTATATAATATATCTTATCTTTGCATATAGGGCATTCTACCTTGTTTTGATATTCATCTCTGTATAAAATGCAATCATTTTCACATGAACGAATTTGCTTATATTCAATCCCCAACTTAACCAACAACAAACGCACCTCTCTGCAAGTTGATGACAACACATTCTCTTTAGGGAATATTTTAGTTTTTAGTGCCCTGTAAGATTGCCAGAGATTAAATCAATTGAATGTTTGACTTATGATGAACATGTTTGATATGTCAATCTATACTAGGATTTTTAATATACAATATATGGTTTTAAAATCCCCTTAAAGAAATATAAATGAAGTTGATGAATGTTTACGAATTATGTACACCAATTGACAATGCAAAGTAAGAAATAGATTTCAACTCACTTCAATAGGGTAGTGAATTCTTTGTCTGACCAACCAAATAGTGACTTGATTTCTATTAATATTAATGTGCATGCCAATTTTGAGATTCTACCTGCACCCGATTTGAACACGAGTGTCTTCGTTGCTTGCTTGATGGAGTCTTTGATGTTGTTATCATCAAAATTACGTTGCTGGTAATTACCCCTGCTATCATCATTACTGTCAACCATATCATCATTATTGTCATAATTGTTTCCATCCCCAAAGAAACCTATAAGCATTTCATTCAATCCGTCTTCATGCACAACATTTTCACTGTCATGATCATTATCATTAAGTCTAGGTGGCATGCCATCAGTGTATGTGACTCTCATCAGCTCTTCAAATTTCTTAGGTGGTAGTGTTCTCTTCAGTCTTGCTCTTCTCGCCCTAGTATGGTTTAAGGGATGGTTTGGATCATCTCGTCCAAATCTTAATAACCCAGTTGGATCTTGGGTATTAGTATGTGTTTCATCAAAATCTTCTACCTATCAACAAATGCAAGCATTATTTAATGTTTGGCAACAATTGGATAAATCATAAATGTATCAATTTCAAAGAAATATAATCAAATATGGCTTAAAAAATAAAAATATAAATTGTATGAACATATATACATCAATTGAATAATGGAATATTATTTTATACACTACCTTTTTTATACAATAATTTAAATAAAACACAATTTTGACAACATAGTTTATAAAAAATTAGTCCACACTCATTTATTATTCTTTGGTTTTAATCGATTGTATGAGGCATACTACCGACTAGAAGCTCATCATATATGTAATGTCTTTGTACAATTGCTCGTTTGAATTGTTTATTTACTTGACATACATAACATCCACAAACAACAATTTTCTCAAAGTATTCATCCCATGTACTATAGTCCTGATCTACCTCTTCTTTAGTGCAATCAATTGTTGTATCTGTAGTATCCATTGTCATATCCTCTTCCACCCATTGCCGTCTATGTGATTTAATAGTTTTAGGTCCATGTCCACATACATATCTTCTTATTTTTCTAGTTGAACGCTCAGGCTCTACATTTGCTCAAATCTCCATCTAAAATAATCAACAAAATGCATTAATTTATGTCAAAATTGGATAATACATTATAAATTTCAATAATACTGTGAAAAAAGATGGACGTATCACAAAATGTCATCAAATCATTTTTTCCTAAGTTAACTCAAAATTTGAGTACTTGATGTCTCGCTTCATCTGTTGTGTCCTCATTTGATATGACATGATTTGTTGCCATGGCCTCATCTCACCGCTATTATACACAACATAGTAAATAATGTTTAGTACACCAATTATATCATTTCAATGAGTATGCTATCCAACACAAAACCTCACTTTAGTCATATATTTGACATATTGATATCTCCTCTATGTTGTAGCATTTGTGAATTCATAAACACCTTCCTCCTTTGGTTGAGGTTGCTTTCTCTTCTTACCTCTATTGTATCTACAGATTTCGTTGTCTCATCGATTTCCACCCACTTTCCTCTCAGCGATTTAGTATTTCTACGTCGTCCACATCCTCTCTCCATGGTCTCCTCTATGAATGAAAACGTTGCCTCATAAGCTTTCACCAAAATACTAACGAGAAGGAAGAAGTAACTTGTGGGACCATAGTAAAAACCGCTCTACCGCACCGAGTTGATGAAGGAGCCGCGGGACAACAGTGGTCACCGCACTACCGCATTCCAATGGAAGAAGACTTGTGGGAGTCACCGCAACACCGCCAAGAACAAAAGGAAGAATCGTGTGCCACCACATAATCTTTCACCACACTACCACCAAGAAGGATGAAGCACCTTGCAAGACCATGGTAAAAATCACTCTACTACATCGAGCCGATGAAGGAGCCACGAGACAACGGTGGTCACAAAAAAAAGGTAGGAGTTAGAATTATTTTCAACACTTTGGATCCTGTGATACACAACAGTGAAAATAGTAACTATACAACAATGATAGGCACTCAATTAGGTGCACTTGGTGCCACCTTAGGTGCCCCAATAGATTACATTAACGACAAAAAGTCAGCGCTAAAGTTGGCATTAACTAACATCGACTAAAGTGCCGACTACTGAATCAAAATAAAAAATTAAAAAATTTCCCACATGAAGGAAGAAATCAGACAACAAAAAAGGAAAAACGCCATGTGAAGGAAGAGAGCAGGGCGCTACTAGCAACTGATGAGAAATTCGATTTAGTTTGTAAAACCATAGGTAAGGTTACAATTTTTTTCTTGGTTGAATTCATGATTGTTTACTGCTCTTTGTATTGCATTTGAATTCATGATTGTTTATTGGTTCGTGGCCTAACCTGTCGAGGCAACCTCTAAATTTGAAGGAAGGAATCAGACGACAAAAAAGGGAAAAATGTTGTTCCATGCTCTCTTCATCAGTTGTTGGAAGGAAGAAATCAGAAGACACAAAAGGGAAAAACACCATGTGAAGGAAGAGAGTAGGGTGCTACCACCAATTGATGAGAAATTCGATTTAGTTTGCGAAACCATAGGTAAGGTTACAATTTTTTTTCTTGGTTGAATTCATGATTGTTTAATTCTCTTTGTATTGCATTTGAATTCGTGATTGTTTAGTGGTTCGTGGCCTAACCTGTCAAGGAAACCTCTAAATTGTCCCATCATTATAAATTGTAAAACCTTTGAGAAACCAACAAAAAAATTTACCCTACCCATTCGAGCTTTGGCTCAAATTATTATAGTACAAAGCTAGAATGCCTCCTTATTCTTTCCCTAACTTGGGTATCAAGGAAATAGTGAACTGCTTGGAAAATTTGGGAATTGGGTTGGTCACTACTAAGCAACTGCTGAAAATAAACGTAGAAACCGCTTGGTTTTGCCCAATCACGCCATAGTCACCGATGCCATGAAAAATTCATGTAAGATTGCATTATGAAAGAGTTTTCATGATAAGGTTATCAAAACTAAGCAAACCCAGTGAACATATTTTCCCTAGGTTATCAACACTAAGCAAACCCAATGAACATATTTTCCCACAAAACAAAAATTTCATACCACAAACTGGACGAAAATTTTCATACCTGACAGTGTGTACTTAGTTTTCCTCCATAGACTGGATGAAAATAATTTTCCCTAGGTCGCCTCAAAATGTCAAGCAATAGAAGGAAGTGAGCACACCACAATGAGGTAATTCATTGTCCCTTTATAGATTTGTAAATGTTTCCATTGTTTCTTTGAATTTTAGTTTTTAGTTTTTTATTTCTAAATTTAAAAGAAGAAATATAATTTATATATATATATATAGGGACATGAGACTAAAAAAGATAAAGAGGAATTGTAGTTTTTAGTTTTTAATTTATAAATTTAAAAGAAGAAATATAATATATATATAGGGACGTGAGACTGACAAAGATAAAGAGGAATTGGCTTCCATATTGGGGGTAGAGGCAGTGAACAAATTGGTTAATGTGGGCTAGACAACACTTGCCAGATACATAGAAAAACAATCTAGTAGCACCCCTCAAACATTGCAAATAAATCAATCGTGTGAAAGGGAATAAATTGATTCCCCAACTAGTCCTTGATCGAGAAAAAGATCCGGGAGGAAATCAATGATAGAAAACTCTAATAATGTGGAACAGGGAAGAGAGACTTCCAATGTGCTAGCCACTTCAGGGACATAGACTTCTTCCACCATGCCATGTTATCAATCTTGCATTGGTAGCTACAATACAAAGATAGAATACGAGGTGGTTTCAGGGGAATTTTAAATGATGGATGCTAGGAAAACGTTTGTGAATAGGTTGAAGGAATCATGCCTTCAATGGTTCAAAGACCATCTACATTTGTTATTGTCACAAATACCCATGCAGCTGAAAAAATCAGTTATCCATGACATGGAGACTAAATTTGGCACAGGTTGGTCTCTAAAGAAGATAAAGCTACAAATGTCTCAAAACTGCAAGAGATTTTGGTGCAACCAAACAAAGAAGATAAAAAATATGCCTCCTGAGCTAAGGCAAAAAAGAAGGCCAATTGATATAAGTGTCAAAATATGGAAAGAGCTTGTAAAATCATATGAGAAGTCTGATGCACGAAGGAATTCTGGTGAGGAGAGTACACAGGTATTTGAATTTTCTCATAAGATTATATCAAATCTATTAAATGATATTTAAATTTTATTTATGCATAGTTAAATTGAATTAGTATATATTTCAGGACAAGGCCTCCAAGGCTAGGCTTGAGAAACTTCGTGCCATGCATCACAGTGGCTAGAAAGGTTTACAGGACTTGATATGTACATTTGTAAGTATATTTAATATGTTAAATGATATATATTTTTATTTCCTTGGAAAAAGTAAATGATTGCATATTAATTAGTTTAACTAGTCCATGTGCCATGTTTTGACACGAGGAGAAATATGGCCACCATCCAAAGCAGTTTGAAAAGAATATGTTACAAAAAAAAAGTGGAACAATTTTGTAATCTGAATGGAGAACGAGGTATCAATAGTTGAGTTTCAATAACTTAGTTGGATATTGTTGTGTTAATATGTCAATTTTCATATCTTGTGTTGATTTTTTTATTGATGCATAGGATGAGTAAATAAAGGTCAAATCTTATGATTACAAGATGACTGTTTATGTGCATGAATAAATAGTAGAAGGATGTAGATGAACTCAATTCATCTGACTTTATGCCTCTTGGTAGACATTCCTCTTGAATCTCTAATATCAAGTGCTCGAGACTTCTCTGTAGCTTTTACCTTTCGTTGCCGCCTTTCCTGATCTTCACTGTCAGATTCTTCTCCTTTTTCCTTATCTATATTTTTGGATTGGGCTTATAATTCATCCCATGTTTTACCTTCCTCCTCTTTAGAATATTCTTCTTCTTCTTTTTCCTCCTCTGACTCCACAAGAGATTCATCTTTTGAATCTTCTTCATCTGATTTTGATTCCTCTTCTACATCAGAGGGTTCGTATCCTTGATCCGACTCTTCTGAATTATCAAAATCATAATCACTAGCTTCCATATTCAAAAATTTCCAACCACCATCTTCAATAAATTTATCTAGATCATCAGCAATAGTCTTCAAAATTGGCCACTAGTTCAAGTTCATTCTGCTTTCATAATACTTTATATCCATGGAGTTCATCCATTCCTTGATGCCATCAAGCGAAGATTGAGGAATGGTGTCCATGCGAAGTACATCCTGCTTGAAGTCTTTGAAAACAATAGCTATATCAAATGCCTTTTTCCGAAGCCCTACTCTCTCAAGGTTAACAATTCTCAATCTCACTAATAGCGATTACTAAGAAAGGTAATTCCACCAACTCCACCAAACAATTTACCATAGGAACAATAAAAGCAGAGGCTTTGAAAGGAACTCTGCAAAAACCAATCTCTCTAAATGGTATATCAAACTCTAGTTCAAAATATTTTAGATGAGGTTGCTCCCATACCTCTCTTACTCGCTTGAAAAATCCTTAAAACTCTGACTTCTTAACATTCAAAAGATAAATGGAATTTTCTCAACACCTAGTAGAGCTATCCAAAAGAGCTAACTAAAATCACAAACGTGGTCCCACACACAATGGCCTAATGGTTGGTTGTCATAGAAGTCAAACTACTGAAATAACAACACTGATTGAGTTAACATATATGCATCATTTGCATAAACAACTAAAATGTGTAACAAATGTTAATCGATACATTGAATTTTGAGATAAATTTAAATATTAATAAAAAAACATGTTTTAAGGAAAATATCAGCAGCGTGGGGGAAGAAAGCATTAACCCTAATAAAATCATTTTTTGTTGTTCTTGATACACCATTTGTAAGTTTTCCTTGGATGACAATAATGAATTTATATATGTTGTACCCCTTAAATTTCCTACATGTTACAAATATGGAATAAAAATGCACAACTTTATATCAAGTCCAAAGACCAAGGCATTTTGAATAAGGGTAGCCAAACTTGATAAGGATGCAGTCACTATTACACGTATTGACAATCTAGAATAGTCATGTAAATACAATTGTCTGTGAAAACCATAATCAATCAAATTATGCACATTCAAATATAAGTTTGAAAGCTTGAATTTCAGTCATGCATCTAAGTCCTTGTTGAAGATTGAGGGTGTCAACAACAAAGCTAGAATAGCTCTCCTTAAAAAATAGCTAGTTTTAAAGTGCAGTATTTCCAAATTCAAATCCACTTCTCAGCTAAGGAAAGGATGTAGGATTGTCAAGTGCTACCTCAAATAGAGAAGGCCATAGAAAATATTGAAATAGAAGATCTAATAAGTGAGACAACATAGATGTAGACCATAGATAATAAAAATTATTGCAATGCACATATGCTTGTGATACAAATAAAAGGTGCTTACACATTGGTTGAATATATCCTCATCAAAATGACCAAAAATAAATTTCAAATTTATAAGTAAAATCCGACAATCAAGAAAAACAATCATAAAAATTGGAATTAAAATTTGGCAAACATGTAGGTAAACTTAATTCATCTAACTTTATGCCTCTTGGTAGACATCAGGATCTCCCCTCCTAAATTTTGGACCACATCCATTACCTCGACATAAAACTAGACATCCTTGGTCTTCTTGGTTCCCACACCATGATATGGTTATGCAAATGAAAATGAAGCAAAGTAATCATTCTCCTTCTCTGTTGGCTAGAAGAATGTGTGCTTAATATTTTGATACGTGATATCATCTCTCTCTTCTACTCTCATGGTTGAATACCAAAATCCATTATGATGGGCCTCCAGAGTTCCAATCATCTTTCATCCTCTTCCACCAAATGGTGGCCTGATCCACACGTCTGCTAGCCTAATTTGATTTTTTTTGAAAGCTGATCCACCAGTGTAGCTCTCTCTACCTTTTCAGAATCTTTCATTGCTACAGACCATCTCTTAGATTTAATCATTTGTACCACATGGTTGATGTGCTTTGAATCCTTGCATGTAAAGGAAATTTCCTTAACATAAATACTGCTAGGGAATTTCAATGTTGTCATTGTAGTTGGCATTAAAGTCGGTACCTGCAACATTGAAAATTATCCTTATATAATAATTCCCTCCATCTTGTTGGCTTGTAACACTCTTGATGGTGGCTACATGAAATTTGATTCTGATTCCTCTTCTACATTAGAGGGTTCATATCCTTGATCTAACTCTTATGAATTATCAAAATTATAATCACTAGCTTCTATATTCAAAAATTCCCAACCACTATCTTCAATAAATTTATTTGGATCATCAATAATACTCTTCAAAATTGGCCGCCAGTTCAAGTTCATTCTTCTTTCATAATACTTTATATCCATGGAGTTCAGCCATTCCTTGATGCCATCAAGTGAAGATTTAGGAATGGTGTCAATGCGGAGTACATCCTGATTGAAATCTTTGAAAAAAATAGCCATTATATCAAATGCCTTTTGCCCAAGTCCTACTCTCTCAAGGTTAACAATCTCAATCTCACTAATAGTGATTGCTAAGAAAGGTAATTCCACCAACTCTACCAAAATTTTTACCGTAGGAACAATAAAAGAAATTTTTTTGAAAGGAACTCCATGAAAACCAAGCTCTCTAAATGGTATATCAAACTCTAGTTCAAAATCTTGTAGATGAGACTACTCCTATAGCTCTCTTACTCGCTTGACAAATACTTGAAACTGTGTATTGATTTTATTTTTCCTGTCCCTCTCTTGTTGTTCTTCCTCAATTTCATCAGGATCATACATTGACCTTCTTGCCCCTCCTAAATTTTGGACCACATCCATTACCTCGACATAAAACTGGACATCCTTGGTCTTCATGGTTCCCACACCATGATATGGTTATGCAAATGAAAATGAAGCAAAGTAATCATCTCCTTCTCCGCTGGCTAGAAGAATGCATGCTTAATGTTTTGATACATGATATCAACTCTCTCTTATGCTCTCATTGGTGAATAATGAAATCCGTTACGGTGGGCCTCCAGAGTTCCAATCATATTTCTTCCTCTTCCACCAAATGCTGACCTGATCCACAAGTCTGCCAGCCTAATTGGCTTTGTTTTTGAAAGTTGAAGTTTCCCTTGACTCACCAGTATTAGTTGTAACTTTTTTGAAATTTTATTATGGTATGTGCACTTTGATATGATGTAATATGATTATGGTTTCGTCTCATATGTTGTAATATTAGATATATAACAGAAATATAAATTATTGCATGAAATAAATAATAACTATTCATTTTAAATGTTTTTTTTTGCAGAACACGGGTCTTCTAGAAGATCAAGATAATCCTCAACATGATATAGATCCATAAAATATTGGTTTTTCTAGTACAAATCACATGACAGAGGATGATGATGGTGTAGATACGAAAGACACTGAGGCCGATGACAATGATGATGACGACGATGACGACGATGACGAAGACGATGATGATGACGACGACGACGATGACGATGATGACGACGATGACGTCGACGATGACGATGACGATGACGATGACGATGACGATGACGACGATGACGATGACGACGACGACGACGACGACGACGACGACGACGACGACGACGACGACGACGATGATGATGATGATGATGATGATGATGATGATGATGATGATCACAATGGTGGTGATGATGATGATGATCATAATGGTGATGATGATGAGATAGTTGGTGATAGTAACTAGTGACATTCATGATCATATAGAATACATCATGGATCATTATTGATATATCATTATGATGACTCTTTTCATGGTTACTATCATATGTATCATTTTCATGGCCTACAATACTATATTGTTGATTTGTATCATATTGACATGTATCATTTTCACTATATCATTTGGACATGTATCATCTTGACTTGTATCAATTTGAGTTACATAATTTATCAATTTTATTTATATCATTTGTACATGTATCATTTTCACTTATGTCAGTTGTTGGACATGTATCATTTTGACATGTTTTTGATGTACTAGCATATTTGAATTTCACTTGTTTTAGTTGTATATGATGATGATCTTATTAGTACTGACTTGCCAATTTATATATATTAAAAGTGGTCGATGATTTTTGGATGGATATTTATTAAGTATGATGATTTTAATTTACTGCTCAGGATGGATGTTGTCAAATTCAATTAAATTATAGATATTTGACTCAATTGTTTTAATTATAGATGATGATCATGTTACAATAATTATATTGCTATTTAATCATATGAGTTAAATAATTAAATTAATTGCTCTATAATCATATGAGTTATTTAAGAGGCACAGTATATTTAACTAATTAAATTGATATAAAACATATCAAATTAATAAATGGAAGCAAAACAAGAAGTATTTTTAGAAGCAATAATGGAAGCCAAACTAGAAGCAAACCAGAAGCAATCTTGGAAGAAAAATTGGAAGCAAACCTGGAAGCAAAACTGGAAGCAAAACTGAAAGAAAAACTAGAAGAAAAACTAGAAGCAAAATCGGAAGCAAAACTAGAAGCAAAACTGGAAGCAAAATTAGAAGCAAAACTGGAAGCAAAATTAGAAGCAAAATTGGAAGCAAAATCATAAGCAAAACTGAAAGCAAAATCGGAAGCAAAACTAGAAGCAAAACTGGAAGCAAACTTGGAAGAAAAAACATAAGCAAACCAAGAATCAAAATTGAAAGCAAAACTGGAAGCAAAACCAGAAGAAAACTTATAATAAAAAATAGAAGCAAAATTGGAAGTAAAATTGGAAGAAAAATCGAAAGCAAAACTGAAAATAAACTTGGAAGAAAAATTGGAAGCAAACCTAGAAGCAAAACTGGACATCAAATTGGAAGCAAAACTAGAAGAAAAAATTGGAGTAGACATGGTAGCCAAACTGGAAGCCAAATTGGGCACCCATTTCGGTGCAATTTCTGATGTTACTTCCTGGCGCTAATAGAGGCGCTATGATTTACTGGCGCTAAAAATGATGCTCAATCTGGTGCAAAATTTGGCACAAATTTGGTGCCAAACTGACCATGCCTATTTGCATCGGGTTGAGTGCCAGCCAAATTGTTCAATTCATGCACTCAAAATACACTAAAATTCAGTGCAAAATTTGGCATTAATTTCCTGTTGTGTTGTTGTGACACAACATAAGGGGAACACATAACTAGGGAATGCTAGAATGGAATAGGGAAGAGTGTCATTACATGGTTCTGATAGGGGTTACCCTCGTAGTCTATCACTAGACGTCGAACCCCATCTATGGTTACCCTGGTAGTCTCTCACTAGATGTCGGCCCCATAGGGTGACACATGCAGAACCAACATTCCTTTCGTGAGGATAAGGAAGTTGATCTTGCCCACCAGGCCTTCTTAACCCATCCTTAGCCTGAATGAGCACTACAGGCATGGGTGAGGCATCCATTTATCTTGATTAATGAGAAATCTACCCAACCCCGTAATTCATTAATTAGTTTATCATTGAATTAAGAAACTCCCAAATGGGTTACCTTGTACACCACTTTGGGTTCCAACCCCCATTCAGAGCCACTCCCCCTACTTGCAACAAGTAGACCCAAAACAATAAGCAAGGTAAAACAATCTTGCACACTTAACCAATTTACATGAATGAATTAGTAGTGCAAGACACAAACCCCCTGGACACATCCCAAGCACATTATCAATCTTTCCCAAAATGAAATAATCATGAAATCCAATCATACAAGATACTCCCCTAAGCCTTTGGAAGACCATCGTTAACCACTTAGCACAAAAGAACTCCCACATTGAATAGTAACCATTATCACCCAAAAATTTCAAATAATCAAACATAAGTTTTCCTACAAGCGAAAATCCAATAAAGCTATCATAATACACATGGCTGGTTTACTGTTCAACTATTAAGTAGTTATAAAAGTGTAGACATCCAAAAAATCCTATCATTTATTCATCTAATTCGTCTATATTAATTAAATGACATATTTAATTAATATTATTCCATTCTCTAAGGTTTCTAAAAGTATTTAATTAAATACTTTATCCTTTACCATTTCCTCTCTAAATTAAATAAATGTATCAATTTATTTAATTTAGTCAATTATCCTCTTCAATTTTAAATTCATTATCTCTCCTTGTCCCATCCTCCATAACCTTTTCACTAATCTAGATTAATCTAATTAATCCTTGACTAAGATGTGCATATCCTTAATTAGGATTAATGTCACATGCTCCATATTTAGCCACTTGTCTCTAATCTTCATTAATTTGCCTAATCACCTATTTGCACAACCTTAATCTAATCACTTACCTTTTCTGGCATGTCCTTAAGTCAACCTTTCATGGTACTTACCTTATCAAGTATTGACCTCTTCCCCATGTGAATTAAAAATTCATATTTATTCCTCCCATGCATTTCTCTTCCCTATGACCTCTCATAGGTCACATCAGGCACATGGGACAAGGACCTCCTTTAGGAAGACCTTGTCTTATCCATTGGGTACTTCCAATCATGTGAATTAAAAATTCACATGTATTTCTCCAACACTATCTCAAATCCCCATGGTGACAAGAGAGGACTTTCTAAAAGTCCTCACTTGTCACTATCAACCCCATATAGGGAAAAGGAATTATTTTTTAAGGAAATCCTCTCCAATCCCAAGGTACTTGCAAGTACCTCCACATCACATGTCCTTTTCCGTGTCACTTGTCGTTTTTCCATCTCACCTTCCACATGGAAAGATTTGAAGGCTTGTGAGTCCTCAAATCACCACAACCCTCCATCTTGTCTATGATGGCTCAATCTCAACCATCTGTTCTTCTTTAAATTGAGTCTTGGCCTCAAGTTAAAGAGATTAGAGACAAGTTTAGACAAGCATTCAAGCCTTTTTTGCACTCACTCTCTTAGCATTTTGCAATCATATTAGCCATTAGTGTATTCACCTACCATCTTCAATCACTACAACCACCTCCATTATTGTATGCTTTTTTCCATCAAAGAAACATACAACCAAGCATCATCAAAGGGCCAACCAGCTAGTCAATATAAGCAAGCAAGGTATAAAATTTCATGTTTTTGTTGTTATTTATTTAGATTCAACTTATGGCTTATCATTGAGTGTTTGTTTGTGTATTTTCTTTGTTGCATTTACATTGTGTTTTTCATTATTAAAAGTAGAAAAACACCTGCACATAAAAAGAATCAACATTTTCAAGAAGATCCTCTATCTTATTTACTTATTTTAATCCTTCAATTATTTATCTATAATTAAATTAAATTATTACAAACCATAATATAAATATGAATATAAATACACACATATATATGTATTATATATATATATACTGTAACACCCTGCCATAGAACCCCAAAGGTCAACACTAAACATGACTTAATAACAATTTTTTTTTTTAAAGAGAAACAAAAATGAACTACATAACTTAACATAACATATAAACTAATCTAAGTCCTCTAAGGTTCCATGACTACATTACTAGCACAACTAATAACAAGAACTAAACATTAATCATGATTTACTAACAATCAAGAGTTTATTTTAATACATCACATTAAATGAATAAACACCTACATTTCCATAACATGTACCATTGAATTAAATAATCATCATAGATCATGTATATAAAACTACAAGTACATATGAAAATTCCCTTACATGAGGGTACATCATTACATTGCTACAATAACACTTTATCGAATACATTTGGGCAATATACATCAAATTACAATAAATAGTACATTTGATTTAAAATCCAATACAAAAGCATGAAGGAATATCTTCACGAACTAGATCATGAACATGAAATATGTTACACGAGGTTCCTCCTTCAGGCACACGAACAACATCAAGGGAAACCCAATGGAGGAAAAAGCACAAACCTCTCGATTATGTGGAACCCTAAGGTCCACCCCCATGCTAGGAGATAACATAAGGTTCCACCATAAGTAAACAATCAAGAAGACAAAGGGCTAACATAAACAAGGCTAAACATGGGCTCCTAAACAACATTGCAACAAAATTAACATCACATAAACACATACATCACTTCCAGAGGCACACACACAACAGAAGGAAAAACATAACTAGGGAAAGCTAGACTGCAATAGGGAAGACTGTCATCACATAAGTTGCTATGGGTTACCCTAGCAAATATTCCTAGGCCTTGAATCCCATCTTGGGTTACCCTGGTAGCCTCTACCAATCCCCGACCCCCATACAAACTAATGCAGAATCGACAAACCTTTCATGAGGACAAGGTAGTTGATCTTGCCATTCTAGGCCTTCTCATCTCATCTCAAGCCTAACGAGCACTTGAGCCATGAGTGAGAAATTCCATTATATTGATTAACGTGAAAAATACCCAACCCCTTAACTCATTAATTAGATGATCATTGAACTAACAAAATCTCAAATGAGTTACCCTAGACACCACTTTGGGATTCGGCCCCCATTCAGAGCCAATCCCCCTACTTGCAACCAGTAAACCCAAAAAACCAAGCAAAGCATAAACCATCTTGCACACTTAACAAAATCACATGAAACCAACATGGAGCAAGGAATTAACCATCTCACTCACATATCTCAATCACAAGAATGTATACTTAGTGTAGGGCATAGACCCTCTTGCACACAACTCAAAACAGTACCAACCACTTCCTAGATGAAACAATCATAAAACTAATACATATGAAAATGCTCCCTCCTAACCTCTGGAAGCCAACCTTAACCACTTACCAGGGCACATAATCCTAACCAAACTTGCACAAAAAATATCCATCATTAACAATAACATAAACACTTAAACTAGTAGTCACGACACAATCACTTACTCATAACCATGAAATACATTGTTTCCACCTTTCATTTTACTCACCAACCTAATCACTTAATCCAAGCACTTAAAATAATTATATACAAACAATTAAAACCAATTCCAAAACCTAACATAAAATATTTTATAAAAGTCAACTTTAGATACTCGTTTAATCATACCAAATTCAACACACCACTCTTGTTCATAGACCTTTTGTTGAACATATGGAATAGAACATGAACCAATTATTAATTGTCAACTAATAATTTACTAATATTCACACAACTTATCGAATGAGATCGTAAGGTAATATCCACTCAACAATATAAGATAGCTAAATTTTGTCTAAGATGAATAATGATAATAATAATTTGACTGAATTAAAATAGAATAAGGCTATAGTCATGAATAAATCTCGTTATTATAAGGATCATGACATAAAATAAGAATAATAAAGAGACAATGATTAAACTCAAACCTTACGACAATATATACAATGAAATTAATAAGATACCTACCCAACCTATAATCAAACATAAGCAATTATTTACACATAGGCATAAATATACTTTTTATAACACCTTGATATATACACAATTATACATATACATATATAGATATATACAAATATCGATATATTTATTTATATATACATGTATAAATGTATGCATATATCATAATCATAAAACTATTTTCATTATGACAGATCATGATACAACAACAATACATACATATATAAACATACATATAATATTAATATATTTATATCCAATTCCAAAACATAATACATACACATGTAGTCTAATTCCACATATAACTAACGATCACCCAATGAAAAACATATAAATTGAATGAAAATAAATCAAATTTCAAACATCTAGCCTGTTTTTCAAATACCAAACTTGTGTCAAGTCCATCAAATATCAAATATTAGGAGTATGCATTGAATTCAAATACAATGAATTCAAATGTAAATCATAATCTTCCGAACCAAAGTGAAATGCAGGGAAAAGCATTGAATGCTCAGGATCAAATATACACATTGAATATTAACATAAGGCATTAAGTACCTAACTTACTATATTTTCATTGAATATTAAACATAGAACCTATCTATCAAATTCCAAATATAAGATGAAATCATCGAATGCTAACAAAAATAACACAAGGATTCATTTCACAAACACAATGTATCAATTAAACATTGCAATCCCTAATGACAAAAATTCAAGCATTCTATGAGTGTTGATCACAAGCATATACGCCAAATGGGAATTCACAATATCCTAATCAATATTAAATTGCAAGGGACGTCATATGCATCATTGAATGAAGAAAAACATAGAAATTTAGCTCTATAAGTGCTACAATAGCGAGTCCACAAAGAACGAAGAGGGCATACTAACGTTGACCAAGGCTAGTTGGGTGCCTCCCTTGCAATGTACAGGTTATTTCCAAGTTTTATTATGTAGGTTGTAAGGGTTTGAGCCTATAGGATGACAACATAAGAGGATGACTACCAAAAAAAAATTCCATAAGGGAGGAAGGATAGTTAGGTGCCCCACTACCACATGATAATGAAAGGCTTAAAGAAAATTTCACAACAAACAACTGACTAGTGAACAGTATGTATGATGGAAACTACATTGCAGAATATGTTTGAGATGAAATTTGGAAGAAAGCGCTCAAAATATTTGAATTTAAGTACTCTAGGTCACCTCGAAACATTATAAGATTTTCTTGAATATTAATGCGCATAGGCAAGTCTAGAGGGAAAGGAATTCATTAAAATGATTGTTGGAGGATTAACAAAATTTTCCACTATAAAAACATTAGGGGGAGATTTTTTTTTACAGAGAATGCAATGATTCATGTAAATAGAGTTTCAAGTTAAATAGAATCATGAACAATAAAATCAAACTCACATACTAAACACCATTGATTAACAAGGCAGGGGTGGATGAAAATCAAGGTTTTCAATAACAAGAGTATGGCGCTCGAGACAAATTTGCAACCCCAAAAATAAAGGAATGGAA
Source organism: Sequoiadendron giganteum (assembly GCA_007115665.2). Lineage (NCBI taxonomy): Eukaryota > Viridiplantae > Streptophyta > Pinopsida > Cupressales > Cupressaceae > Sequoiadendron > Sequoiadendron giganteum. Next base: position 565,260,169 of record CM021107.1, on the reverse strand, counting down.
AAGAATCAAATACTATATGTATTTGCATTCTATCGAACAACATTACATCAAACCCCAGGCCATCGATATGCATACAACAAAATTTCATAAATCGAATACCAGATGCCCAAACGAGAAATTGAGATTTATCATAAAATATGCTCCATTAAAAATGAGACCATTATATTTATATTCAAAGATGGATGTATACCATAGAGGGAGAGAAACACAAACTAGATATCACAGATAAACAACCAAGTAGAAAATAGATGCATAATGCAAAGCATCAAAATTATGTTGTAACGCCCTGCCACATAACCCTAGAGGAAGATGCTATAACTACAAAAGAGGACAATTTTTTTTTTAAAGTGCAATAATAACATGAAAGGTGCACTAATCTATCACAAACATCCTCTAAGGCACGAGACTAAGGTTACATATGAATCCCATAACATAAACATTAACTCATTCATAGCATTTAAATTATTACTCTTGAATTTAAAGTACAAACATTCAAGCATTAAACATCACATAAGATAGAAGAACATAAAGATCCAAAGATTAAATCTACTTAAAAATAGTGTTTACAATACTCATTCATTGAATGTGGAAGAATGTACATTAGCAATTACAATTTACAAGAGACCTCCTCGAATACAATTGAGGAGTAATATAAATACAAGTGTCAAATTGATACAGTACATCAAATGAAAGGAACATATCGACTTGTACCCACGAGCTCTCTAACTGAAAGATCTCGCCATCACGAACAAAAGAAGGGGACCCAATGGAATAAGGTGCACATTCCACCCAACCAAGTGGTACCTGAAGGCCCACCTCCCGTGCTAGGAGATAGTAAGAAGGCTCCCTAGACAAAACCTACTACCTCTAGACATAGGTTGTCACAAGACTGAACTAATCGAATACAATTACAACACTAACACATTGGTTACATTGCTTCCAGAGTTAAATAATTAAATAAATCAGTGAACCAAACTTACTATTGATATAGGAGAATCATTATAAAAAAATCGTATGGGTTACCTTGGAAAACCTTCCCAAGCCCCAACCCCCATCATGAGTCACTCTCCTATTGACAACACATGGAACAAATCCACAACCCAAGGGTAACTAGTGCACATATACAAATATTAATATCCAATCCAAAGATAAAAGACATCACATCTCTATTCGTGGTAACCAGGTGATTAATTGAATATGCCTATACGCACTACCCAAGGGAAATCAAAAGACTTGACAATAAAATACAATAGCCCCCAAATACAAAATACCACAATTGGAAGTCTTACTAATTATCCTAAACAATTTTCCCCAAAATGAGAACAAAATCAATTACATACAGAGGGAAATAAAACAAGAAATAAATTTACACTTCAAATATGCTAAATCGAATTTCCCCTTCAGTGAATTATAGTAAAGTTATTGCCCAAATAATTAATTAAATCAAATCCCTTTACAAACAAAGAAAGAAAATTCTAACTTAACTATACTTCAATGACTACTTTTAATAAAAATATCAATTTCTTCTAATAGATTATTTTATTTAAACCTTCTTAGAATTCTTATTCAATTCCTCAAGTACTTTTAAATTAAACTATCAATTTCTTATTTTAAAATAATTTCATTTAAAAATAACCAACTTGTGTTATTGCATGCACCTGCGATAGATATTCATTTAATATATATATATATATATATAATTATATTTACATTTAAATATATATATATATATATATATAAAATGTATACATAATTATATTACCAAAGTTAATTCAATATTACCAAACAATATATATATTATATATTGTATACACCTAAAACTGGTCTAGAGCATCCGATTAATTAAATATGAATTATTTGACTAATTATCCTAATTTCCTCTACTATTGAATAAATAGAAATATTTATTTATATAGTTCACATTTAAACTCATATTAATTAAATAAACAAAATTAAATACTTTGTTTGATTTAATTATCAAATCCCTATTTCAATCTATCACATCAATTCTAAATTAATTAAATAAAGATCAAAACACTTTATTAATTAATTGCCATATTCTTCTGTCTAATTTAATAAACAACTATCCTATAGTTCGTTTTATTAAATTATTTATCTTTCTTTTGCTAATTTAAATAAATCAAAATATTTGAATTAAAGCACAAAGAATATTCCATCTATATTCTCTCAAAAATGAATTAGATATCCTATGTCTAATTTATGTCAAAATCATGTCTAAAATATGTCAAATTAATTGATTGAAACTTCACGAGAAGTTTTGGAGATAAATTGGAGACAAATTTGGAATTTGATCTCTCAATCCTCTTCCATCAATTCTTCCTCTTCTCTTGCCTGGTGTTTTTATGGGTAGAGACAATCTCCATCTTTCTCTCAATCTCCTCCATCTCTCACCATTCAATTCTCCAGATTGAATCCAAGCCTTTCAAAGCTTTCCCTGTACATTTCTAGAACCAAAAAATCTATAAATACAACCTCATTCAACCAAGAAAAAGATCCAGATAATCAGGGTTATGCACTCTTACTCTGCAGGAATTCAAGCATTCACACATCAAGCATCAAGCATCAAGCATTCACACATCAAGCATCAAGCAATCAAGTTTTCAACGATGGCTGCCTCCTGTAGCTACAATTATCTATTTCACATCAATATCATGCTATTTTAATTATTTAATATTGCATTAGCATTATCTCATTCTTTGAATTGTCATTTTAACAGTCTTATTTGCTTAAACAATCTGAGAGCAATTTAGATTTAATAAATCTTTGGAGATAGAGAGCAATATAATGCTTTCAATTGATTACTGTTTTGAATTAGTTCAATTAGTTTAATCTTTGATAGAATATCGTATTAAGAAGTGTTTTAATCTTATTCACATATTCACACTTACAATTTGGCGCCCACCGTGGGGCATTAACCCCAATTTTATCAAAATTATCATTTTTTTGGAAAGTGTCACGCAGGTTTTCGGCATATTTTTCTTATAGCGCTTCCATTAAAAGTTTTAGCGCTTTTGGTTGTTGTTTTAGCACTTTTGGTTTTAGCACTTCTGGTCACTGTTTCAGCGCTTTTGGTCACTGTTTTAGCGCATTGGATAATTTAGCGCTTCCAGGCCAAACTTCGACGCTTTGGGGTCATGTTTTAGCGCTTTCTGGTTTTAGCGCATCAGGTAACTGTTTTAGTGCTTTGGGGAAATATTCCAACACTTTTGTAAAATCAATCTAGATCTGACGCATTCGTGGCCAGATTTATTTATTTATTTATTCACAGTTGGACTAAAAATTGATCAATCTAGGATAGCCACTTCAAAGTTCCTAAAATATATCAATCCTATGATAGTCACTTTATTGTTTTTCTTAAAGAAAATCTATCAATCCTAGGATAGTCATCACATTCTTACAGTAGAAGTTAAAAAGAACATCATGATTTCTGTGAAGCAACACCTTCACATAGATTAGAAATTTTTTTTTGGGCTTAAAACAAGACAAACTTATATGCTGTGCTTGTGGTGATTAGGCTTATGCTATCCCCTTGACTGGGTGACGAAAGTGCCAGATTCACTTTTACTTCATGTCATTTACATTTTATTAAATCCTTTAGCAGGCCTTCCGTAGTGGGAAAAAGTACTCATCCTACGGGAACGACCTAAGTGGGAACAACCAAAGCCAGGTTTTCCAACCCACTATAATAAAAATGCAAGTTGTTGATGAAATTCCAACTTGATGGTAGTGAGCAAGATAACCATCCCAAAAATCTTTGTTCTAAAGATTGGGAGGTCTCTTGAGGGATTTTATCTATTTTTCGCACCGAACGAAACCCTATCTACGAACCATAGAGTAGTTTCTCGCCGAGTCAGTATCCATACATTGCCATACTCACGGTGCAAGGGGAGGGAAGAATCTGCCCCCAAGACACTCACCATATAATTACCAAGGACCACTTGCTCAAGGGATTCAGTATCCACTTCCGTCACTTTGAGTACACGCCTGACAATGACAAAAACATGGGCACCCTCATGGGGGTGACACCGCTGTGTGAGTCAACGTAATTCAAGATGTGGGTTGTGAGTATAATGATGACCTACTTGTCCTTAAGTGTGAGTCTATTTGATTTGTGTACAATTGTTAAAATGACCCATCAAAATCAATAAGAATAATTTGTGGTTCTTGAACATACACAGTCATATTAGTTTGTTAAAAAATATTCAAAATTGCTTGCTGTGTTTTCACAAATTCATTAAGTATCAAATTTAAGATCATCCTGAAAACCAACAAAGTCCAAATAGATCAGAAAATCCATGCTGCGAAAGTGGAAGTCCACCACGTTTGTCAAGAGAAAAATCAAGGTTATAAGGCCTAAGCAACCTCTCGGTTATAGAAATAAATTGAGAAAACAATGTTTTCTATATCAAAATCGGAAACTCTTCTTACAACATAGAACATTCATTCACCGATACCATGATTTTTCTAGGGGTCACTCTTTAGATTACGCGGTAGAACTGCTCTATTCATGAGCCTTCTTTCAAAGAAGAGCTCTCACTCAATATCACAACCGTAGTCAGCGCATACATCCTTCATATCTACCACAATCCCTGATAGAGTATGCCACAAGACTAGACCAGATTTTACAATAGAGTATATTAAATTTCTTTTTTTTTTTAGCGTTCTGGAAATATGTTTCAGCGCTTTTGGTCACTGTTTTAGCGCTTCTGGGAAATAGCACTTTCAGGCACTATTTTAGTGCTTCCGGTCTGTATTTCAGCGCTTTCAGTAAAATAGCGCTTTCATCAACTTCTACAGCGCTTTCATCAACTTCTACAGTGCTTCCAGGCACTATTTTTGTGCTTTTGGTCAATTAGCGCTTCTGTCACTTATTTCAGTGCCTCTGGTCTCTATTTTAGCGCTTTCAGGAAATAGCTTCTCTTCTCTGTTTTAGCACTTTCAAAACAGAGAGTTCAAAATTTTTACCTGTCAATCAGTCTGTCATTTTATCCACAATTTTCATCAGAATTAAATTTCTTTTTGTCAGAATCACCATCTAAAGACCAAAAACAGATAGGTTTATACAAACTTTCATCTTATCGACTGAAAACAAGATCTTGCAAATCACAAGTGTCAAAATCAATACAAAAATTCGATTACTACACTAAAGTTTCATCACCAGGATATTATCATCCTTCATCACGAAACTAAGTATAGCAATCAAATTTTTAACATAGTCTCATCAATAAGATCTATCATCTTAATTCGACTTTGTTAAAAAAATTATTTGACATTTTCAGCATAGAAGATCAACATTTCAGAAGAAAGGGTTAAATTTTGTATGCCAATATTCACTAGGTCCCAAAAACAAAGATTCCTAGAACAAGAAATTTTAAAATTCAAAGCAATGGCAGAGGAAAATCCTTGGAACAATCTAAACCGAAATGATAAAAATGACATCACACCAGAGGACATCCAAGCAGCTCAACAAGATCCCAAGTTCCATATATTTATGGAAAAGATTCTAGAACAAGATATGGAGAAATATCTGTTGATGTTAGTTGAATCAGGCACCAAACTTCCAAAAGAATTTGACGTAAATCGTCTAAAGGAAGCACCTACCACAAGTGAGGCTGAAATTTTGCAACCAACGCAAATGATAGATCCAGTTTCCACTTTAACGTCTCAAATGCAACTATTACAACAAAAAATACAAGATATGACACAAGGGACTACGAAGAGATATGCGATATAGGACATTTATCCTTATCCCTTCAACATGACGGTCAGCTTGATACCTTTTCCAAGACATTGTGAGATCCCAAAATACAATAAGTATAATGGTAGAATGGATCCAATTGATCACATCAGAGAATTCAAAACAATGAGTCTTGAGTTTGCGCAAGAGGAGACATATTTAATGAGACTATTCCCAAGGATTTTGGGAGGATCATGCATGGAGTGGTTTTCAAAGCTAAAACCTGGTATTAGAATTTTTGAGGAACTCGTCAATAGATTTATCTCCCAATACTCCTTCAACATCCAACACGATGTAACAATCAAGTATCTTTATAACCTAAAGCAAAACAAGGGGGAAACATTCTTATCTTTTCTCCAAAGATGGCGACGCTTGTTCGCTAGATATCTTAGATCAATTTCAGAGGAAGAAAAGATAGAATTGTTCTTTTGACAACTTAACTGAAGAAATGAGTTACAGATTGGAACTACAATGCCCTCCCACATTTGAGAAAGTTATCGAAAATGGTCTCAAAATCGAGGAAGCATTGGTCAAGAGAGGAGTTATCAAACATTTCAACGATAAATCAAACAACACAGGTATCTCCTCAAATCAATACTCAAGTAATGATAAGCCAAAATTTTGGCAAAAGAATTGCAACACGCCTAACAATGAAACAACAAATGATTCTTCAAATACCAAACCGTTTTTAACTTGACAACATCTGCATCAAAGAATCAAAACAATGATCAACTTGTCAAACGAAATATCATACATAACGAGACCGCCAAGACACAACCATATTAGAAACCATCAAATCGGTGAAGGTTCACACCTTTAGGCCAATCGATAGAATCCGCAATGAAAGAACTAGTAGCTAATGGTCTTATCACTGCAAGAGAAGCCTGATTCTGGGATCCTAAGGTTAAACCACCATGGCAGAATGACGCTGATTATTGCAACTTCCATAACAACAAGGGTCACAAAACTAATGACTATATGGAGTTAAAACATGCAATACAAGATTTGATTGACAACAATAAAGCATACGTGGAGACACCGCAAAACAACAACAATCACTCAGCTTTCAAAGACCCTTTTCCCAACTATGATAAAGGAGCCTCTTCATCTTCAAACAACAAAGGGAAGAATATCAATCATGTCTTTGACATGACAATCCATTGCCTATCTGGAATAGAGAGTAATCATATGGTTGGCCACAACATTGATGGACTGAAAAACAACAACTCTACTCCATTGGACTTACTCCCAAATGTATCAAACTCTGATAATCAAATCAATGTCATAAAAATCAGAGAACCTAAAGAGAATCAATTCGTAAATGTAACAACTAGGGGGCAAGCCAAGGTCATGTTAAAAGGAATTGGATCTACACACGCGGTTCCACCTCCATCACACTATAACATCATCGATCAATTGCAAAGGATTCCTGTTCAGATATCCATACTAGAGCTCTTTAAAATATCACCATCACATAAGGAAGTTCTCGAACAAGCTTTAGTTGCCACTACGGTACCAAAGAATCTAGATGTATGCCAATTTCAAGCTATGGTGGGACATTTGACTACTCCACATTATCTATCATTCTCTGAACAGGATGATATTTCGTTGAACCATCCCCATAATACGACACTCCATATTGAAGTCTTAATTCATAATCACCGTGTCAAGAGAGTCTTAATAGATGGCGGAGCTGGTTTGAATATTTGCACTCTCAAGCTAATCCGTGCACTAGGATATTCAGATGATGCTATTGATTTTCACAGAAAAATGACTATTAAAGCATATGACGAAGAAGAGAGGTTGTCTAAAGGCTTGATTGTATTACCCATACAAGTGGGGCCCATGATGAAACATATTTCATGTCAAGTGTTGGAGAAAGAATTAACGTACAACATTCTCTTGGGCCGACCATGGATCCATGAAATGCAAGTTGTACCTTCAACATATCATCAATGTTTGAAGTTCCCAGTAAATCAATGAGAGGTAACTATATCTGCTGATTACAATCACCCTCAACATTGTGAAACCCTTAGGATCTCTCAAGATACCTTCATACCACATAACAAGGAAGCATCATCATCCAAAGATGAACAATGTCCAAGCATCACTACTAAATGGGTAGAAAAGAAGGGTAAAGAAAAAGAGACAAGTCCTGTTGAAATCCAATCAATAGATAAACCAGATCAACAAACTTCTTTATCACACAAGTTCCAAGGAAAAATCCAATTGAAGGACAAAGGGATGGGCACATATTCAATGGAGAAATTGCTTAACTTATCACAGTTAATGCCATCTCCTAGAACATATGGTCAACCGTCTCTGATCAAGTCTCAAACATCATTACCAGTTACAACTCTAGATGAAAGGTTTGTCAAAAAGGGTAAAATAGAGGATGAAACAAGCAACAAAGCAATCATAGATTGGCTATACAAAAATGAGGAGACCTCTACATCAGATGACAGTATCAAAAATGTCCCCATCAACACCGATCAATATGGAAAAGGCAAAGCTATTTTAGAAAAGATGGGATATGACGGACAAGGACCCATTGGGTTAAGAAAAGAAGGAATCACAGAGCCTATTTCACCTCTCACTCTCCATACAAAAGAGAAGCCAGGACTAGGATACTCTGAGGAAGAGAAATGGGATTTAACAAAGATAGCTGTCGACAATATCAATCAATTTCGGGATGGATCCGAAACAGACTCAAATGGATATGAATGGGCATTTTATTCGGATCTATTTTTCATTGATATTCAAGTAGATGTAATCCAAAAATATGCACCTACACGTGAGGAGGGCCAAGGTTCTGGATCTAGACCACTCAAAGAAGGCTCACTAGATATCGATGATACGAGTGGGGATGAGCAGACTTCAAGTGGACTAGACGATATGGAAGAAAGTACCATCACGGACCTCAAAATTCAAGTAAACGATTATGGTGAAATGGCTGTCCACACCCTTACAACCATCGCATTGCAAACATCTGATAACCAAATTCCATTAATCCACCCTAAACTCATTGACTGGGAACCTATCGAACCTTTGGATATACCAATATTTACAAATGATGATGCCATCATAAACTTCCTATGCCATGCCGCACCTGGTACAACTTCCAACTGTAATACTCATAACAACGCGACTCGGCAGGAGGGTGTCAAATCTTCTAGTTGCAAAAATAATAACAGGGAAAATAGATCTAATGGTGAAAACCATTCAATGGCAGCATTAGATTTGGAAAAAGTAAAAATAAAGAACGTATCTAATAGTGAAAACCTTTCTGAGGCACTGAAAGATGGAAGGTTTAACACTCTTTCAGAACACTATCATGAAAGATCATCAGTCTTAGTAGAACTGACAAAGTCTGTGAATATTGGCACTGGAGACAAAGCACATATCCTACATCTAGCAGAATCTATGACAGAATAGGAAAGACCAGCATTCATCCAATTCTTTCAATAAAGAAGCATCAACTTCACTTGGTCATATTCTGATATGCCAGGCTTAGACTCAAATCTTCTTATGCATCACTTATCTTTACCCACTGGGATCAAGCCTGTTAAGCAAAAGTTAAGAAAAATGCATCCTCACATTGCATTGATGGTCAAAACATAATTAAAGAAATTATTGGATGCTGGATTCATACAGTCTATAGATTATGCCGAATGGATATCAAATCTTGTACCTATTTCAAAACCAGACAATAGTATTAGAATATGTACAGATTTCAGGGACCTAAATAAAGCATGTCCTAAAGATGATTTTCCACTACCAAACATAGACATCATCATGGACTTGACAGCTGGGCATGCTATGTTGACAATCATGGAGGATTTCTCAGGATACAATCAGATAAAAATAGCTCCCGAAGATCAGGAGAAGACAACTTTCACGTGCCCATGGGGAAATTTCTGCTGGAATGTCATGCCATTTGGTTTAAAGAACGCAGGAGCCACTTATCAAAGAGCGATGAAGACAATATTCCATGATATGATGTACACCTTCATGGAGGATTACGTAGATGACATCTTGGAAAAATCTACTACTAGGGAAGGACATCTACATATTCTTGACAAAATCTTCACATGCATGGAGAAATTCAATGTCATGTTAAACCCCAAGAAATGTGTCTTCGGGGTTACATCAACAAAACTGTTAGGGTACATTGTCTCAAAAAAGGGTATAAAAGTGGATCCAGTAAAAGTTAAGGAAATCATGGAAATGCCACCTCCTAGGAACATAAGTCAACTCAGGTCACTACAGGGCAGACTCCAATCAATCAGAAGATTCATCTCCCAATTGCCAGATAAAAGTCATCCTTTCAATTATCTATTGCATAAGAACATTGTTTTCAAATGGGACAAAGGGTGTGAGACAACATTCAATCAAATTAAGCAATATCTCATATCACCACCCATTCTCATGCCACCTACGAAAGGAAGGCCACTAATACTGTACATTGCTACATCAAATATCTCATTGGGGGCACTTTTAGCACAAGAGGATAATGAAGGGAAAGAACGTGCAATCTATTATATCAGTCGGACATTGAATGGATATGAAATTAATTACACTTTCATAGAGAAATCATGCTTGATGGTGGTATTTTCTACTCAACAGCTAAGACACTACATGTTAACTCATACAATCAAGTTAGTAGCAAAGATTGATCCTTTAAAGTATCTACTCAGTAAAGCTGCCTTAACAGGTAGACTGGCAAAGTGGGTAATGCTATTGAGTGAATTTGACATTCAATATATAGAGAGAAAGGCAATCAAGGGTTAGGCAATCGCTGAACAATTAGCAGAGGCTCCTCTACCAGATGATCGACCAATGACAATGGAGTTTCCAGATGTAGATATTATGACAATAATGCCCCAACAATGGGTACTGTATTTTGATGGGTCATATACACAACAAGGATCAGGAGCATGAATCTTGTTCATTTCTCCACAAGGACACACAATTACAAAGTCATATCGATTAATGTTCCAGTGCACAAATAATGTGGCAGAATATGAAGCATTGATCATTGGGGTCAAAACGGCTATTCAATGGAAAATCATGAACTTGCAGGTATATGGGGACTCTCAACTAGTTATTTATCAAGTGAATGATGAATATCAAACCAAATATGAAAAGTTGAGACCCTACAAACAACAAATAGATAATCTAAAACAGTCCTTTGTCAGCATCAAGTTTGATGAAATTCCAAGAGATGAGAATAAAGCTGCAGACGCTATGGCTACAATTGCCTGAGAAACGTGTTTGTTATGAGTTTATGGTGGAACAAGTATCATGTCCTTCCCATAAAAATCAAGAATCCACTACAATCTGTCATATTGACATCACATAAACCTCCATCTATGAAACAATCTATGCCTATCTGAAAAACAATGTCCTTCCTCCTGACTTATCCAGGAACCAAAAAAGAAACTTCATCCGCCAATCCGCACGACATACTTTAATCGCTGACATACTTTATCATCGAGGTCTTGATGGTACTTTACTCCGATGTCTAGAACACAACGAATCTGTAACGACCCTACGAGAGGTTCATGAGGGTATTTGTGGTACTCATTCGAGTGGGATGACACTAACTAAGAAACTCCTCCGTTTGGGATATTTTTGGCCATGCATGGAAAAAGAATCATATCAGTTTGTTAAGAAATGCCAAAAGTGTCAGATTCACAACAATTTAATTCATGCACCAGCACAAGAGTTGCACCCCTTCACATCAACATGGCCTTTTTGTCAATGGGGTCTTGATCTAGTAGGGAAAATCAATCCATCTTCATCTAATGGACACAAGTTCATTATAACTGCTATAGAATATTTCACAAAATGGATTGAAGTAGTACCTCTTACTACAATCACTGGGAAGCATATCTCCTCTTTCATTTTGAACTACATCATATGTCGGTATGGAATCCCTCAATCCATAATCACTGATAATGGATGACTATTCAAGAATCAAGATGTCAAAGAGATTTGTGATAAATTTCATATCCAACATCGGTTTTCAACACCGTACTATCCACAAGGGAATGGCCAAGCAGAGGCCTCATATAAGACAATACTCAAAATTCTTAAAAAAATGGTTAATGACATTGGACGTGACTGGCATGTTCAACTCAATCCTGCACTATGGGCCTACAGATTAAGTATCAGAACACCAACCGAAGCTACACCATATGCCTTGGTATATGGGTCAAAAGCCATATTACCTGTTGAAGTTGAGATTCCATCTCTTCGTGTATCACTCAGAGGTATCATATCAGATGAAGACTATAGGGTCTCTAGACTACAGGAATTGGAACTGCTGGATGAGCATCGTCAACAAGCTGTTAATCATCTAACGACTTACCAACAGAGGATGTCAAGAAGTTACATCCACAGGGTAAATCCAAGAATCTTTCAAGTAGGAGATTTGATACTAAAAGAAAATCCTAGGAATCAGCAAGTCAGAGAGAAGAAAGGAAAATTTGAGCCTAACTAGCTTGGTCCTTTTGTTATCACATCAGTATATGGATCAAGAGCATATCAGCTATTAACGTCCGAAGGGGATTTGTTTGATGAACCTATCAACACTATTCATCTTCGAAAATTCTATGCTTAAATTTCCTAGTGCACGGGTCAAACTTGTAAAAAATGTTTTCTTGATGAAAACCTGGCAAACAAGCATCTTGGTAAAAAAAAAAAAAGAAGAAAAGAAAAAATGAGAAAAACAAGAAGAATGTAATAAAGGCATATGGTGAAAACCTAGAAATAGGCGTCGTATGTGATTCTAATATCAGCTTTCCCATCTATTATGATATATATCAGGATCATTAGTATGGCAGTCAGTATCATTTCATATCATATCAGTCGTCTTGCCACTTCAAATCCATATCAAAATCATTCATATAGTCAAGTGTCACTCCAAAAGCTTGGGGGCAACATTTGGATATCACTAGGGGCAACAAAGACATCAATTTCACCAGATCAAAAACACAACGTCAATCATCATCAGAAGAACATCAACCATCCATATCATTCTCGAAAATCCAAAACATGTCAAAAAAGTTACATCTGAAAAAACAAAACCCAAAAACATAGATCTCTGTCAGTCAAATTGTGTGGTCTCTACGTGTGTAACGTAGGCAAGGCTAATCTTAAATCAGCCCCTGAGACCCATAAGATAGGTTACTAGGTTAGGTCTTTAGTCCAAAATCTCGACAATCCAAAAACATCGAGAAAAAGTTACCAGGATGGATGATCTAAAAATCTGAATAATGAATGAAACACTTTAAGTAAACATTGGATAATAACTTTTGACTATCATTTCTTTGGAGTTTTTCAATGATGTATTGCACTAGATAAACAAGGAAAAAGAATGATGTTTTTATTGTCTACTGTCTGTAAGTTAATCATATGAATGTAGAATTGTCAGGGGATGTGCTATGCAAATGTATCACCGATGACATTCAAAATTCACACATTGAAATGATTAACCACTGCTTGTTTTAAGCAATGAATGCTCAGGTCATCTCGGTTCAATTATACCTTGATGCTTGTGTTCACTTGCAATATCAAAAATCATGAAAGACGTAATCAGGTCATCATTGGTCTAACACATACCATTGACGCTTGTACTCACTTTCAACATTCAATAAAGCTCTATGATGACAAAAAGCATAAAGTACAGTTAAATGAAAAATTGTTTTTGCATATAGTTGCATGTTAGAATTCAATTGCATTCATTTTACATTACCTGTAGAGTATTTGTTGCATAAACGGAACCAATAAATGATTATCTAATCCATAAATTAGAGTAAGTATACTTGACATAAATCCAAAAATCATCATCACATCAGTATCATCATTTCATCATTCATACATTTTATCATACATCCAATAAATTATGAATTAAAGTGTGCCATAGGGTGCCTCATGTTCATTTTTACCATTATTCACATTACATTATTACGTTATCATCTATTCAACATCATATGCATCCATCATTTACCATCCATGCATTAAATATAAAAATCACGTCATTATTATCATTACACCTATTACAAAATTATTTATCATAAAATCATCATATTAGTATATCTACATCCATCCATACATCTCATCACATCATACATCCATATGTCATCTATTCTACACATACATTTATCATTATATCATTACATCAAAATAAAATCATTGCATAAAGCATTCATCACATAGAAATCACAAACCATCATCATAATACATCAACTGCATCTCATATATCTATCAACATGTCAAGTATACAATGAAGTCGGGTCTAAAAATACATCATGAACAAATAAGCTACATCATAATATACATCATAGAGGCTCACAATAGCATCTACGATCTGCTACTGCCAGAGTGTGTGGGCCCAACAAGACCTGTACCACCACCACCCCCGGAAGGACCAGGATCTCTGGGATCTTTGTGAGGAGGCTGTGTCACCCCCTCGCTCACTGTCCGTGTATGTGTCTGCCCAGATCTCGATGCGACATAACTCATTCTACGCTTAGCAGGAACAACATCATGATATCGGCCCCTGTAAAACATTGCCTCTCGGCCAGCCCACAAAACCTCTCTCATATAGTCTCCCACAGTGGTGCCATTAGCCACTCTCTGTAAGGTCTTTTCTCTCTCTTGTGCCCTCTTGGCTATTTGTCATGCACTGTCTCTCTCAGCTGTCAGTGTAGCCACCTGTGTTTGTACGGTGACCAACTATCCCTGCACCTGTGATAGAGCCTGGGCATGAGCCTGTGCCTGTGCCTGCATCTGAGTCTGGGTTTGCATAAGCAAACCCTGAGCCTGTACCAACTGTCCATGCAAAGTCTGAACCTGTGCCTGGAGACCTTCTATCTGTCTCTGCTGATCAACAACCGGCACTGTCACTGCTTGCCTCTTTCGAGGCCTACTAGATGATGGCATACTGTTGCTGGATGGCCCTACCCCTCTGTCGCCTCCGCTGCTGCCATCACTATCACTACTGCTACTATCACCACTGCTGTTGCTCTCTGAACTCCTATCTGATGAAGAATCCTCTCCACCTCCACTATCTGCAGAACCCTCAGCTACATCCCCCTCTATAGGTAAAGGTACTAGCTCATCAGGTAGGGTGATATGCGCATGTGGAACCAAGGCTAGGAATGCGGCGTAATCCTCTGTAACCGGTGCCACTCCAATGTCTCTATGCATATCCCTGGGTGATGGCTGCAGTGCACAATACCCCTATACTATCACATCATAGGACAAATGTGGACCCCAATTAGGAACATCCATCCATCACCTCGCATAATGCACATCTCCCTGTGGCATACACTGTATAATGCCATATTGTTAGTATACTCGGCGCAACAGAAATCTCTCCAAGACAAAAGGAGTATGGTCGATAAGATACATTGAATCACACAAGAATCCCAATACTGCACCATCCTCATCCCACTCCTCACAGTCAAGGTATGGGTGCCATATAATGGTCTTGGTATCATCAAATACCCATCTCCAATGCTCTAATTTTCCTATCCGGGCCTGTGTAAACCGACCACTATAACGAAAAACATATGGTCTGCCAGCTGGTTTGTCGACAAGTGGAAAAGGTCGAGCAATAGCGAAGTGCTCCCATGCCCAAACCTATAACAGGGTCATCCCTGCTGATAAATTCCTCGCTCCAAGGTACATGACCGAGTGTAGATCATGATAAATATGTGCCAGCATGCACATCCCCCATGCATATCTGGTATTGTGTACCATCATACTCTCAAGAGTCCTACCCCAACCGATGAGGAATCCCTTTGACCTGCGATTAGGGCAAAGGAAACGTCCAATGAATCCAGCTAACACTGCTGGTAGTGTAGCATATGAGTTAGCAATCCTCCTCCACTGCACGCTAGGACCTGCAATGGCCTGATCCTAAAACACTCTATGAAGAGCATCTCTACTATCAGTCCTGTGAGAATCATACACAACAATCTTACCCATGAAAGGAATGCACAAAATATGCCACACATCCTCTGGTGTGACTGTCATCTCACCAGTGGGTAGGTGAAAGGTGTTGTAGTCACTGTGCCACCTCTTAGCCAATGTCATCAACAGACCTCGATTAATCCTAATTTGGGGCATATCAAACAAACTCGTAAGACCGCAACGGTCTATCACCTGCAACTCATCTGGTGTCAGATGAGGAATCAAATCTGTGGTCTGCAAAAATCTCTCACGCATCTAGAGAGTACCTAGACGCTCTTATCATCACGAAAAGAATCAACAAATCAGTGAACTATGTCAGAATATCAAAAGTTAATTTACTATCAAGTATATTCCAAAATTCTGGTATGAATTTTTGATCAAAATTCATGGACAAACATCAACAAACCTTATTTATCGTAGGGTTCATCAAAACAATATCTAATCTCGCCTATCATGAGATTTATTGGATATTGAATCATTTCCTCGGTTATCATGAGGATCATCACAAATAGGATTTTTCTTCTCGCCTATCATGAGAAGTTTGACCTATTTAAAGCATCAATCCTACATGTCATGAATTGATTATCAAATCATATCACTCCAAGAATGGACATGGTCAAAATTGACATAATTAGGGTTCACTAAGGCAAAAATTCTAATTCTGGCATGAAAGCGCTAAAACAGGGACCCAAAGCGCTAAATCCCAAAAGCGCTACTTCTATGATCTGAAGTGCTAAAACAGTCTCCCAAAGCGCTAAAAGTCCCGAAGCGCTATTTTTCTGCGCCAAAGCGCTAAAATAGTCTCCTAAAGCGCCACTTTACCCGAAGCGCTAAAACAGACACTGAAAGCGCTACTCTACCAAATCAAAGCGCTAAAAGTCTCAAAGTGCTAAAATCTGGCTTCAAAGCGCTATTTCTAGACTCCTAAGCGCTAAACTACCGAAAGCGCTACATTGTAAACTCAAAGCGCTAAAGTTTTTAATGCAAGCGCTAAAACTCAAAGCGCTACTTGACCGAATGGAAACGCTACAGCTGATTGTAAGCACTATAGCGCGTGTTGAAAGCGCTAAAACTATCAATACTTCAAATCCCTTTACAAACAAAGAAAGAAAATTCTAACTTAACTATACTTCAATGACTACTTTTAATAAAAATATCAATTTCTTCTAATAGATTATTTTATTTAAACCTTCTTAGAATTCTTATTCAATTCCTCAAGTACTTTTAAATTAAACTATCAATTTCTTATTTTAAAATAATTTCATTTAAAAATAACCAACTTGTGTTATTGCATGCACCTGTGATAGATATTCATTTAAATATATATATATATATAGTTATATATACATTTGAATATATATATATATATATCAAATGTATACATAATTATATTACCAAAGTTAATTCAATATTACCAAACAATATATATATTATATATTGTATACACCTAAAATTGGTCTGGAGCATCCGATTAATTAAATACGAATTATTTGATTAATTATCCTAATTTCCTCTACTATTGAATAAATAAAAATATTTATTTATATAGTTCACATTTAAATTCATATTAATTAAATAAACAAAATTAAATACTTTGTTTGATTTAATTATCAAATCCCTATTTCAATCTATCACATCGATTCTAAATTAATTAAATAAAGATCAAAACACTTTATTAATTAATCGGCATATTCTTCTGTCTAATTTAATGAACAACTATCCTATAGTTCGTTTTATTAAATTATTTATCTTTCTTTTTCTAATTTAAATAAACCAAAATATTTGAATTAAAGCACAAAGAATATTCCTTCTATATTCTCTCAAAAATGAATTAGATATCCTATGTCTAATTTATGTCAAAATCATGTCTAAAATATGTCAAATTAATTGATTGAAACTTCACGAGAAGTTTTGGAGATAAATTGAAGACAAATTTGGAATTTGATCTCTCAATCCTCTTCCATCAATTCTTCATCTTCTCTTGCCTGGTGTTTTCATGGGTAGAGACAATCTCCATCTCTCTCAATCTCCTCCATCTCTCACCATTCAATTCTCCAGATTGAATCCAAGCCTTTCAAAGCTTTCCCTGTGCATTTCTACAGCCATAAAATCTATAACTACAACCTCATTCAACTAAGAAAAAGATCCAGATAATTAGGTTTATGCACTCTTACTCTGCAAGAACTCAAGCATCAAGCATCAAGCAATCAAGTTTTCAACCATGGCTGCCTCCTGTAGCTACAATTATCTGTTTCACATCAATATCATGCTATTTTAATTATTTAATATTGCATTAGCATTATCTCATTCTTTGAATTGTCATTTTAACAGTCTTATTTGCTTAAACAATCTGAGAGCAATTTAGATTTAATAAATCTTTGGAGATAGAGAGCAATATGACGCTTTCAATTGATTACTGTTTTGAATTAGTTCAATTAGTTTAATCTTTGATATAATGTCATATTAAGAAGTGTTTTAATCTTATTCACATATTCACACTTACATATATATTCATATATTCATATATATATAATATATATATACATTATATATTTTGATAAACTTAAAATATTAAATAAACAAAATATACGAAAGTGATAAGGCGAACGAACCTTACATAGGATTCATTTTTTTATAAGATATGAATGTTGGGAAAGCTGTCAGTGCCTCCATGAGCATGGCACGACTATGGTGAGGGAAATGCAGGCTGCCCTCATAGTCTGCCTCCCCTTTGGGGTGACGTTTGTGCAGTAGCCAAGTGCCCCCCCCAAACATTTGATTTACATGTGGTTTTAAAACCTTCACACATACAAACTTCGATACTCATAAATGTTTTACATATTAAAACCTGCGAAAATCATTTCATCGTACAAAAATATTTCATGAGGATTTCACCAAGAATTATACAAAGTTTTTGGCAAAAATACAAACTGGATTTATTTATATATGTATATATATACCTGTATATGTATATATATATAAAAATTTATCCATATATATATATATATATTCCATCTGAACTAATTCCCTAGTCGGGAAAATAATTTTCATAGATGATTCTCTACATTTCTCATTTCTACACAAAGGATTACAAATTTCTTTCCCATATAACCAAATATATATGAATAAGGACAGTAATTTTCTACAGACAACAAATCCAATAGTAAATTGGTGCAACATTTCTCTACAGATAGTTTTTACCCAAATTTATTGAGAGGTTTATTTCTACAGAAGAATTTCTACAGAGAGTTTAATTTCTTCCCAACAAAGATTTTTTGTAGATCTCTAATATTTTCTTCTAGGTTCTTCATTGTTTACAAAAATTCCAATTTAAAACTCGCATTAGTTCCAACAAAACATTTCATTGAAAATTTTCAGACACGACATTTCAATTTTAACAAAACTCAAAAGCTTCATAGTTTGCACATGCAATCTTTTCTCAGCCAGTAATTTAATCTAAGACACTTTTCTAAAAAGAAATTAACTAGAATAATAGAGGAACTTGAATTTCAATGCTTGAGAGGGTGTGGATTGGTGTAGAATGTCTTTCTTAGAACCAAGATTCTTCCAGATCAACCAGAGATTCCTTCAAAAACAAGACAAAATTCTTGAGCACAAAGAACTTTTCCGAGACTATCTTGTTCCCAAAATTTCAACAACTCAAATGCAATAACCAAACTTAATTTTTAAACAACCTTCCCCACAAAATATCCTCTCCTCCCTTCCGTGAAGAAGCTTCTCACCTCTTATGGTTATAGCCATTAATTTCTCCATGAGTATATTTTTCCCAACAAACCTCATTAATATTTTCAAACACATGTTGAAAAAAAAAAATCTTTCAAAATCAAATTGCACCAATTCCTCAAGATAGTTTAAAAAAAATTAAAATATTTTAATCATTTCTAAAATACTTAGCATTTCTAATTTAAACTTAATTCAACTAATTTAATTAATTAATAAAATAAATTTAATCCTAAGATTAAATTACAATCTTCTAGCATAATAAAGATTAATTAAATAATCAACTAAAATATTAAAATCATTTAATTACCTTAAAAACACTTTGCAACATAAATAATATCAAGATAAAATTGAACAACATTATAAAAAACAAATCCAACTAAAATTGATGACACACTATGACTAGGGTGGTGGCTTGACACAAGAAACATAGCTACTATCTCTCAATCAACAATACCATTGGGCAATGGACACGTTGAAACTTGTGAAACCAGGTGGAGTTGATGTCATATGCCCACAAACTTGCAACAAATCATACATCTAACACACATTTATATCATAGTAAAACACACCGTGAAGAGAGAATCGTGGAGTAACAGGGCGCTCATAATTGAGTGGTGTAATTCTGGTCCCTTAACCAATACAATGTCATAACAACTAACGAATTTAACATCAATAAACTACTCATGAACATATAACAATATTAACTCAAATAAACACTATGCTACTTAAAATCATGTCATAATAATAAACATCATAATAAGGTACCATCAAATCATAATATGAAATCCACATCGCTCTGAAATTAGCAACCAAATAATAACAAAGCATCATAGTCTATCATAGTCAAGGTACTAACAAAAAACAAAGCATAACATAGAAACACACTGTTAGATCATAAGAGAAAAATGGAGGGGTGTTACATATGTACAAAGGCGAAAATAACCTAGAATCCAATGAAGGTTGTGATTAAGTTCGATGCCAAATTCAAGCTTATGCAACAACCCCACGTCTTCTAGATTCTCGATCAACTTCAATGATTTTTCCCCTAATGCAATTACTCTACAAATAATTTCTTGCAAACAAAGTTCTCTATTCTAAAACCAAAAGTCAATCCTCCTTTTTCATCCTCCTATCTCCCCAAACATGATAATTATTAACCCAGGAAAACTGTTGATTTTTGAAAACAAAAATAAGATAAAAATCTCACAAAATAACAAGTTTCTATTTTATAAACAGTTTGAAGTCACGCATATGCTCCAAAAAATTATTTTTCTATCTTTTTATTTGTTTTTGCTAATTTTCCATTATCACTGTGATCCCTTAAATGTTCTATCCTATTCTAAGAGACAAAACAACTAATAATGCACTAATGAAAGAATGCAAAAGATACACCTCAAGATTAGCCTAAGGAATGATAATGCAAAGAAATAAGATGAAACAAAAAGATAATTGATTATACCTTCTTTTATGTAGAAATACATTGGTTGGCCCTTGATGTTTTAAAGCTTGTGTGCACCTTGGATGGATATTGAAATGGTATATGCAAGATGTGCAATGTGATCAATGCAAGTGCTAATGGCTAAATGGCTTGGATGAGCAATTTGGTAGCATAAGGGTGAAAATGGCTAAGTATCTTCTCAAATAACTAAATAGAAAGAGTTTGGTATCAAATACATAATGTCCCTAAATGAGAGGAAGGAGGGGGTATTTATAGAGAAATTTGAATTCTCTATAAAATTCAATGGTTGAGATTAAGCCAACAAGGCAAAGATGCAGGGCTATGGTGAGTTGAAGACTCATAAGCCCTCACATCTTGACATGTGGAATGTGAGATGGCTTAGGATGAGATGATGTGGAGGAAGAACAAGTACCTTGTAGGTACCTTGGGGGATGAGAATATTTCCTCAAAAAGGAATTTTTTGTCCCCAAATGAGAGTGAAAAAGACATTTGAGAAATTTTAGAATTTATCAAAAATCTCCATGGGGAATGGGAAGGTGGTTGGAGAATTAAAAATTGACATGCTTGAGAGAATCTAATGGATAAGAGAGGCTTTCCAAAATGATGGGGATTTTCCACATGTGAGTGATGTGACAAGTCTAAAGTTCTAAAAGTCTTTGACACATGTGAAATGACAAGTCAAATTTTTTAGAACTTGCATGGGGATAAGGTAAGCCTTGGAAGGATAAAATGTGAATTAAAAATTCACATGGGGAAGAGAGGGGCCTAAGATGAATAAATTTGAATTAAAAATTAACATGGGAAAGGGAGTCAAGGCCAAGAAAGGCAAGTGAAAAGGTTAACTAAAAAAGGTATGCTAAATGTGGCTAATGAACTTGATTAAGGTTGTGCAAACATAGGATTAGGATAATTAATGAAATATTAGAAGCAAGTGGGAGGTTATGGAGGATGTGACACTAATCTTGATTAAGTGATGATCCTAGTCATGAATTAATTTTTTTAATCTAGATTAGATGAGGATTATGGAGGATGTGACAAGGCGAGAGAAAGTGAGGAATTAAAAATTGATTTTTAATCAAAAGGTTAAGTGACTAAATTAAATAAATTGACCTAATTATTTAATTTAGAGAACAAAAGGTGTAAGGTAAAGTATTAAATTATTTAATTACATACTTTAGGAACCTTAGGTATAAAATGAAATAAATTATTTAATCATTATTAACAAAATAGACAAATAGAGTAGACGATTTTGACCATGTGGAAGTGGTCAAATTTAGATGTTTACATTTTTCCCCTTTTCAAAGTACTATTAGAATAATAGTATTTTGAAGAAAAGAAAATGTAGATAACTTCTATAGAGGAAGTAACCAAAAAATGATGGCCCAACATGGGGAGAGAGACCTAAGATTCCCAAACAACGAGGAATGGATGAAGATGCCCCAATCTTGTGAGGGAATGACTATAATAGGGAAAATAGAGAAATGGGAAGGGTGTGCCCCCTTCAAGAGGGAAATTGGGGAAAAGAGAGGGGTCTTGGAAAACCTCTCGATAGGAAGAAATGGAGGGTACAATTGGAAAGAGCACAAAAAATTAGGCAGGTTTTCCTTTTGAATGAAGTTAAATGGACAAATGGTTTGTAAATGGCGGCCCTGGGAAGATAGGGGATTAGTTAGAGAAGAAAAATGGTAAATAAGAGGTAAAAATTACCCTTAATTAAAAAAAGGAGGGAAAAGGTAATATAAGGTAATTTTTAGAAATTACCTCACCTCATTTGCACTCTAGCAATTAAGAGAAGAGGAGAGGAGAGGAAGCAAACGAAGAGCAAGGATACCACAGGATTATGACTTTGACATCATCCACTAAGCAGACGAGGTGTAGAGATTCTATAGCCATCGAGTTGTGCCCCACCAGGTTCACAAAAAAACCCTCCATGCGTATTTTAATTAATTTAAATGCATTTTGCATGTTTTTCGCAAAATTAAAAAAATGGGTTTTGTTGATAGGCTAGGAAAGAAAAATGGGTAGGTTGTAAAAATAGTAGGTAGCTGAAGGCGAGGGGGGGAAAGAAAAACATGGGAGGCTTATGGAGGGGTGAGTCGGCCCCACCGCAGGGGGCGTGTTTGCCTCGACACAGGGCGGGATGGATCTGCCCCTACGTAGGGTGGGTCCTACCCCATGCGGGGCGGGCACGCCCCAACCAAGGTCTGTTTTTCCCCAACCAGAGGCATGCCCGCCTCATGGCCAAGGGTGGGTCCACCCCAATTGGAGGCAGGTTTGCCTCACGGTCAAGGGTGGGTCCATCCCGATCCAAGGAGGGTGCACTCCGCAGGTCGGGGGCAGAGTCAAATGGGGTCAAGATGAAGCAGGGAGGGAATAGAAAGAAAAGAGAAGGATAATGTCCCGAGGCCAGGAAAGATATTAATAAGGTGATTATTATGAATGCAAAGTTTTGATTCATTGTGGACACAAGAGAGGCCTCCAAAGGCACTGGTGGAAACCACGACGGCCATGATCGACGTAGATCATGTAGTACCGGAGCATGCGGGATTACTGCAATTAGTACATTTTTCGGTGATGAGAGTGCATCGGGTGATGATGAAGACACTGATAGAGAGATGGAGTTTGGCTACATTAACCTTCCATTTTTCAACAAGAGAGATGATGGTGACACTCAAAGACATATGGTGCATCCTGAGGCTACCCATAAGGGGGCAGTTAGTGAGCGAGGTGGTATCCAAAGGGCCAGAGTTGGATCAGACCATCGTGGAGTTATTTGGACGAGAATATTTTTCCATATAGAGGGGGTAGTTGGATGTAGACAAATGTTTATCTTTGGGGTTGCCACCTTTACCATTGTATTTGTGCTATTTGATTAGTGGGATATTGCTGCCAGACCGTAGCAAGCAGTTCTATTGTCTACGCTTTATAGAGGTGATTCACCATATTTTTGAGTGGCGAGAGGGACAATTCTCATGGGGTTCATGTGTATTAGCATAGTTATATATAGATATGCATGTGATTTTTTATCGACGGTTGCTTAGTGTGACACATATGACACTCTTACAGGTGTGGGCTTGGGGCATATTATGGTGATGAGGGCCATAGTGGTGAGGAGAGGACAGGTGGATGAGAGGAAGCATATTGCTTGGGAGTATAGGTGGTCCAGGGGCTGTGTTTTATGGTACGAGATGCAGGGAAAGATGGGTGATTAGAGGAGAGTGTTGGATGAATTGTGGGAGGCCAACATAGTATGGTTCCCATATATGTATCGAAGGTTTAGGGGATGGAGGGTAGAGGAGGAGATACATTAAGGTTACTTTAGGTGTAGATGTGTCTTGATTGGGAGCCATCCTCACATAGTGGGGGCGCATCGACCAGACAAAGTGGAGAGGCAGTTTGGATACAGGATATTCCATCAATGCCTACCATGTTTTGTCGGCTCAATAGAGAGTGGCCATGGGGAGGCGTTCTTATAGTGAGGGCAGCTAGAGAGGCATGGGCGATGGTAGGTGCAGTGCCCTATCTAGGGAGGGCGATTGGTCTTGAGGATGCAGGACTGACAAAGTGGTATGATCGATGGTTTCACACCCACCGGTGGGAGAGGATTACACCAAAGGAGCCTATTGTGGGAGTCATAGTGTGGGGGTCAGAGGATGAGCACCAGTTGGTGGAGGAGGGTGGAGAGGAGAGGAGACAAGAGCAAAGGGGATAGAAGGGACGCGAGAGGCAGTAGGGTGCGGGTCAGTAGAGTAGTAGAGTGTATGAGGGTGGGGCTAGAGGACAACCAGAGAGGAGGAGGAGGGATAGAGAGAGGAGGGATGTGGGGGAAGAGATGGAGGCAGGAAGGCCAGGTAGTGGGAGAGTTCTAGGGATAGATGTGGTACAATAAGAGGATGTGCGAGGTATAGAGTGAGATGTGGCGAGACTAGGGAATGAGCCAGAGATGGAGATGTTATGGGAGGTGGAGGGTAGGGTTGTTGGAAAAATAGGTATTGGTAGCAGAGTACGGTGGAGGCGAGTTTAGGTGAGGGCCGAGCAAGAGGAGGTGAGGGCCATATGTTAGTAGGAGGGAGCAGAGGAGGAGGCTGATGCTAGGGGACGTCTAGAGAGGATGACAAAGAGTAGACGATAGAGGAGGGTCTAGTTGGAGATCTGAGTGGAGCAACAACCTTATACATTAGAGAGAGGGATGAGCGAGGATGGACAAGAGTCAAAGGGGGAGGGGTGGATAGTGGGACAGCCGAGGAGACTGATGAGGTTAGGACATCCAAGGAGGATTCAGGTGATGAGAAAGGTTGAGCTGACATTGGAGGAGTTAGAGATGGATGTGATGGACATGGATGTTCATGTGGTGGAGCCATTAGCAATATTACCAGTGGCACCAATTGAGGATCCTGTGATTTTACTGAGAGGGGACTAGGCGAGGCTATGGGTGATGGAGGAGGAGTTGAGGAGTGTAGAGGTGGAGGTGCAAAGGATGAGGGAGATAGGACAAATAGAGTTTGATGTTGTTGTGGGTGGGTTTATGATAGATGTACATGATGCAGAGAGAGAGGTATGAGGTGCGAGTAGAGATGGAGGGAGTACGGGGTAAGCTAGCTAGGGTGAATTGGGATCAAGATAGGTTAGAGGCAGCGATGATGGTAACACAAATGCGGGGACAACCCAAAGTCTAGAGGGGGAGTAGAGCATGCCTCAGTGGACTGTCTTTAGCGGGTTGAGAGGGAGATAGAGACACTGAGATTACAGATGGTAGAACTATTGGGGGAGAGGACAAAGCTTCAAGAGAGGGTATCTATTGTAGAGATATCCCTAGAGGAGGCGAGAGCGAGGGTTGAGGCAGCATAGGCCCAGCTAGAGATAGTGTAGAGGGAGAGGGACACAATTTATGCAGGTGTACAGGCCCTCCAGGAGGAGAGAGATAGTGCACAGAGAAAGGTGCATATAAGATAGGTGGATAGAGATGGTGTACAAAGATAGGTGTAGGTGATACAAGGGGAGAGAGATGGTGCACTGAGATAGGTCCAGATCTTATAGTTTCAAAGAGACACAATAGTGGCTCGAGCAGAGAGTGTCAAGAGGGATATAACACAGAGTCAGTCACAGGGAGTGTAGGGTGATGATACAGAGTTAGTCATATAGGGATTGCATTCACAGTTACAGACTACACAGGAAGAGAGGGAGAGAGCCACAAAGCAGGTACAGTTGCTAACGGTAGTGCAGGAGGCATGAGAGTAGGAGCGGCGAGCTATTAGTAGAGAGTGAGATAGACACAGGAATGAGAAGAATGCCGCTAGGTATCAAGATGGATAGAGAGATGATTATATGAAGGAGGTGACCTGTTGGAGGTGTGCTTATGAGTAGGCAGCTCCAGATCGTGCACAACGGATAGCGTGCTATAACAAGCAAGTACCTAAGATGCCGATATCGTCCCAGTCTTTAGGGATGTGTACTAGAGGGTATAGCGAATTTCAATTGAGTCCTCCACGGTTTAGTAGTTATCAGGGGACTCATGATTCTCAAGGGACTCTAACATTAGAGGACCAGTGCCCGATTCTCCTTAGAGATCAAACGTGGGTAGCTCAAAGTAGGCAGAGGACAGGTGATGGGATATAGGTGTTTTGACAGGTACTAGATGGATATTTAGCACATATTATTAGGGATCGGATGGGATCTACATCCTTGGATTATGCTCCTTATTTGAGGATGATATGTATGTGATTATGATGTGATTCTATTTTGGATATTATGATGAGATGGGCATTGTATGATTTTGATTATGATATACGATAGTCCTCATTGACATTATGCCTTATGTTTATGAGATGGATAATTTATGTTATGCATATGTTTATATATTGATGTTCGTATGATAGACGATGTAATATGTGCACATGTATATGATGATTTATGTTTATGTGGATGCTTTGACTATGCATTATGTTAACGATTTGTTTATGCGTTCATGGATGATGTGATTATGCATGATGTTGATTATTTATGTATGGTAAGGCCATTGTGTATATGGTGTAATTAATATGAACCTAACAATGTATTTGGAGATGGTGATGCACGTATGAATGTGATTATGGAAATATATGGATAAATGAACCTAAGATACTTAACCTAATGAACTTATTCAATATGGATGGAAAATGAGCTGACACACTAAATACAATGCAAACACAATTATCAATGAGGACTAGCTTAGGAATATAGGTAGATGATAGGCATATTGTGCATGTTGTACTACACCTATCAAGAACCATAAGTATCCTGAAAAGGAAAAAGTGGAAAGAAACCAAGGTTTGCACAACCAAAATAAGGAGTCATAGGTTTAGGAACGAGGATGGATGAAGGGGACATGCAATGAGATGAAATGTAACATGAATGTAATTTTCCATCCTTTGGAGCACTGATTTTTGTTATAGCATAAGACACCAACCACCATGGTAAATAAAACCAAGGCAAATTAGTGCCTAATGCATGAAACAAACACAACAAACAAGGATATCCCAACAC
The DNA here is from genome assembly GCA_007115665.2 of Sequoiadendron giganteum. Taxonomy (NCBI): domain Eukaryota; kingdom Viridiplantae; phylum Streptophyta; class Pinopsida; order Cupressales; family Cupressaceae; genus Sequoiadendron; species Sequoiadendron giganteum. The sequence continues at coordinate 565,232,702 of CM021107.1, read as the reverse complement.
CCCAAAGTAACAAAGAATTTGGTCGGGTCAGGCATTGGGATAACCACAAGCACAAAGGGATGCTCCCACATAGCATAGGATCTAGGAGGAATCTTGGTGGGTACTACGTGGAACAACCCAACAGACAACAACAATAAGTGGTCAAGAGATGTCGCTATGTTGACTAGGCGAAACACATCATAATATGATGGATCATGGTGATCTTGACTAGTTATAAGAGGGAGCTCAAAAAATAAACAAAAGCCAAAAGAACCAAAAAATCACAATCAATTTCAAATTTCCTTTGCCATAAGATCACAAGGATGAATGGGGTTGATGTGGTCTGTTAGGAAGGATGCATCTTGTTAAGACTAATGATGGATACTAAACTAAAATGACCTAAATGACGTAAGATTTTTTCCACCAATCAGATCTTTTGACACTAGAGGATCCTGTTTGTGAAGAATTAGCGATGATAGGGACATACTTGACAACAAGGCAACAAGATGAGAAGACAAGAGAACTGAAATACCCTAAAGACCTAGGGGCTCGAGGGTTCATCAAAGATTAGCCTTGCCTACATGAAATAACAAAGCCCTCATAGTTCAAGAAAAGACTATGGACAAGAGCAGAAAGTGTACTGATGGAAACTGATGGATGACCAAGATAAAACAAAAACAAACCCCAGGGGAAGATCGAAAGATCAACCTTTCCTATGTGAAAGAACAGGGGAAACATAGTTTGATAAAGACAAGAAAAAAGCCCCGGGGTTAGATCAAGTGATTAGCCTTGCCTACATGAAAGCACAGGGGCAACGTAGTTCGCCAGAGGACGAAAGATTGAAGAGGATTAAGATCGGAAAGTGGACAAATGGTGACAGATGATGGTGGAAAAAGTGCACCGAGGGTGGATCAAGTGATCGGCCTTGCCTACGTGAAAACATAGGGGCAACATAGTTCACCAAAGACAAGGATAGAAGACAAACACATAACAAAGCCCCAAGGGAAAATAAAGTGATTACTTTAAAGCGCAAGGGCAACGTAGTTCAAGAAAATACCAAGAACAACAATAGATGGAGACGATCAAGACAACACAAGCTCAAATTAAGATAAAAGCTTAGGATGTCAGATAGTGGATGATATTCGTCTAATGCTCAACTAGAAATATACCAAGCGGTTAGGGGGTGGAAGATATGACTGATATGATGAGGGGGATTGAGGAGCTGATGCATAAATCATAAAGTAACTAGGGCATGAGGTAGATAATGATTAAGCTCTTATACGAAAGGTGCCTATTTCTAGGTTTTCACCAACCGTACTAATCCAACATGCCACCGAGGGTGGTTTTAACCATAGGATGAATTATTTCTCTTTACTATTTTATGATTTTTTTAATTTTTTTTTGTATTTATTTTATTTTTAAATTTTTTTTGTATTCTTCTGACAGGATAGAATATCTCAATAGATCTAAGTGTAAAACATTTTGAGGTGCATTATGTTAATAGGCTCTTCTAGTGGCTCTCCTTCAAGAGTGGCGAGTCTATATGCCCCAGATTCATATGTTGCGATGATGATATAGGGACCCAACCAGTTTGCTTCGAACTTGCCTTTCTTATCTCGATCCTGTTGGGTGCACTGATTTTCTTTAAGGAAGAGGTCTCCAACATTAAAATGATGAGGGTGAACCTTCTTATTATAGCTACATTTGAGATGGTTTTGGTAGGCTTGGAGGTGATCATAAGCTTTAATCTGTCTCTCATCTAATAACTCCAACTGGCTGAGTCTAGCAACTCGAACATCTTCCTCAATGATAAGATTCTTCAATGAGATTCTCAGTGATGGGATTTCAACCTCAATCAGAAACATGGCTTCGACACCATAGACAAGAGAATAAGGGGTGGTGCCAATAGGGGTACAAATGGAGGTGCGATATGCCTAGAGGGTGGGTTGGATGTGCACGTTCCAATCACAACCAATATTTTTGATGACCTTTTTGAGGATGCAGATGAGGGTCTTTTTGGTTGCTTCTTCCTACCCATTACCCTAGGGGTAATAGGGTGTGGACCAATGATGTTGTATATGAAAAGTCTCACAAAGGTGCTTCATGGCCTAGTTTTTGAAAGGATTTCCATTATTGGAAATGATGGTAGAGGGTATGTCATATTAGCAGAGGATGTTGTAGAGAATGAACTTGGAAATTTGAGTACCCGTAATTTGTGAGAGTGGCATTGCTTCCACCCACTTAGTAAAGTACTCAGTTGAGGTGATGATGAATGTATGACCATTAGAGGATGGGGGATAGATCTTCCCGATTAAGTCAAAACCCCACCAAGAGAAGGGCCATGGTGCCACCAAAGGCTGCAGGTCTTGTGTCGAGCATGAATTAGATCTGCATGTTGCTAACATGGAAGAAATTTCTTTGCAAACTCGCAAGATTCATGTTTCAGTGTATTCTGATAATATCCAGCTCAAAGAATCCTTTTAGCCAAATCCAGACCATTTGAATGGGCCCCAAAAATATCATTGTGTACTTCCATTAGTGCAGTCTGGGCTTCGGTCTCATTGAGAAATCTAAGGAGAGTTTCATCATACCCACGACAATAAAGTGTATCACCAACAATGGCATATCTTAATGATTGTTGGATAAAGGATTTGTGTTGATTTCATGTAAGGTTCGGGGGTAGAATCTTATCATGAAGGTAAGCATATATATCTTGATACCAAGAGGAAGTGGGACCCACGATGTCACACACCATTTTAGTCTCGGGGATATCATATGTTGGGATTAAGAGTTGTTTAACGAGGAACTCACATTCTGTTCGATCTTTGGGCATGTCAATCGAGGAGTCAATAGTAGCCATGGCATTAGTGGATTTATTTTGTACCTTGGGAATTTGAGTAAATTGGATGTAGGTGAAATACTTCTTGAAGTCATCCACCATGCATTTGTAGGGAAGTAGCTTGTCATCTTTTGTGAAGAACTCATCATTAACCTGTTTAATGACCAATAAGGAATTGTCGAAGACTCTTAAGTGAGTTATGTGCCACTATTTTTCCATTCGGAGGCCTATGAGGAGGGCTTCATACTCAGCTATGTTTTTGGTGCATGGGAATGCTAACCTGAATGACTTCAGGATGTAATCGCCTTGAGGAGTAACAAAAAAAATTCCTGCCCCTGATTCGTTATAAGTGTAGGAACCATCGAAGTATAATATCCAGGAGGGAACTTTGGCTACTGCAAAGACTTCTTCATCTGGGAATTCGGTGACCAAAGGGTACGCATCTACCAAGGGTGCATCAACCAACTAATCGACTATAACTTATCCTTTTATGGCTTTTCAATCCACATATTCTATATCAAATTCACTCAGGAGCATGACCCACTTGGCCATTCGGCCAGTTAAGGTGGTTCTGGATAACATATATTTCAGTGGATCAATTTTTGCTATTAGTTTGATAGGATGGTTGAGCATATAATGTCAAAGTTTCTGTGTACTAAAGACCAAGGTGAGGCATGCTTTCTCCATTGGTGAATAATTCAATTCATAATCGACCAGTGTTTGGTTGATGTAATAAATTGCTTGCTCCTTTGCGGACTTGTCATGTTGTACCAATAGCATCCCCAATCCAACTGAAGTGGAATAGATGTATAGAAGAAGAGGCTTCCCTGGAATAGGTGGCATCAATACTAGTGGGTGGGCCAAATACTCTTTGATATTATCAAAACCCAACTAACACTATTGACTCCATTTGAAGGTGGTGTTTTTCTTTAGAAGGTGGGCGAACGACTCGCATTTATCTTCAAGATGGGCTATAAACTGACAGATAGATTGTAGCTTTCCTTGAAGGATCCTTAATTGTTTTAGGTTTTGTGGTGGAGGCATTTCCATGATGGCTTTAACCTTAGCGAGATCAACCTCGATGCCCCTTTGGGAGACTATGAAACCCAACAATTTTCCTGACATAACACCAAACATAATCTTTTTTGGATTCAATCTTAGCTTGTACTGTTCCAATCGCTCAAAGATCCTTTTGAGAATGGCAGGGTGCTCTGCTCTGGTTTTGGATTTTCCTAGAAAATCATCAACATAATCTTCCATGATAATGTGGATGAGGTCATGGAATATAACAATAATTTATTGTTGATATGTTGCTCCCGCATTCTTGAGACCATAGGGCATGAAATTGTAGCAAAAGGTACCCCAAGGTGTTATAAAAGAGGTCTTGTGTTGGTCTTTAGGTGCAATTCAAATTTGATTATAGCTAGAGAATCCATCCATAAGGGATAACATCTTGTGTCCTATAGTGATGTTGACCAACATGTCGATGTTGGGCAATGGGAAGTCATCCTTCGAACAGGATTTGTTGAGATCCCGAAAATCTATGCAAATCCTAATGCCGCTATTAGGTTTAGCAATAGGCACTATGTTGGAGATCCAATCAAAATAATCAATGGGTCTGATAAAGCCAGCATCTAGTAATTTCTCCAATTCTTTCTTGACTAATAGTGTGACCTGCGGGTGAATCTTTCTAAGTTTCTGTTTGATAGGTTTGGCTTCTAGATGAACATCCAGATGGTGAACTACTAGAGTAGGTTTCAATCTAGGCATGCCTGAGTACGACCAAGCAAAGTTGATGATTCCATATTTGAGGAGCTAGGTAATAACATCATATTATTTTTATGATAATGATTTAGCTACATAGGCGATGTTCGGGGTTTCTGCAGTACCCAGATTGACTTCTTGAGTTTCTTTGATCATAATGGATGATCATGTAGATAATCGAGTTCCCACAAGGGGAAGATGAACATCTCCATCCTCCAATTCCTCATTGGGGTTTTCACTGTCGGATGTGTCCTTTATTTTTATTTTTTCTAGGTCAAGAAGTGCCTTGGGGAGGTTTTCACTAGATGACCATTTGTTATTTTAATTTTTTTAATTTTTGCGACTAGAGTGTTCATCTTCCCCCAATCCCATAAGGTTGACGTATGTATCTAGGGAGACAGTAACTGGTGTGCTATCATGTAGTTTCCCATCAATTCAGGATGATACAGGGAAAGGCTTATGGTAAAAATGCATAGGCAATCAAACATGGATGGAAGGTTTGTGTGATCCATGGCATTGTACGTATGTATGATGGATTATTCCTCAAGTATGTCATCTAAGAGACCATTGTCCATACTAATATTATTGAAGGTATTGTATGATGTTGCTGGTCCTTTTTGGTTTTTGTCATACCCGAGACCTAAATTCCGTGGACTCTTTGGTACATTAACAAGTTGCAATGGACCTTGTTCTTCTTTACCTAGACCCCTACCTTGATAGTTATGATTTTCTGTGATTTTAGTGGACCAAGGGTATGCTTCCTAAAAGAAGTCCTTAAGTGGAAGATCTGGTTAGGGCTCTTCATGATATACCCATTGACTGATATCATCTTTTGGTGCATTTGTCCTTAGACCAAGGGACCGAAAAGTGTTGGTGGGGATGGTTTTAGCACTGAAGGTAAGATTTTTGTCTTCTTCCTTTGGTACAGATTGTGATAGTTGACCATATGTGTGTGGTGGTGGCAGCATAATTGCCACATTTAGAGTTGTATGCATTTCATATTCACCACAACCTTTGTTGATGATTTGGACTTTAGTGACAGTTGAATTAGTGGTAGAAGATGGAGTGGCCATTGTGGTGGATGATGATTTAGAAGATGATGATTGAGGTGCCCCCAGTTTGACTCCTAGCCAATAATGCAAATGGGGAAATGAAACTTCTAAGGCATGACAACATTCAAATGGTTGTGGGTCAACATAAGTTGTGAACTCTTGTCCATGGACTGGGAATTTCAGGTATTGATGATATGTGGAGGGAACAACTTGCATGGCATGGAGCCATGGACAACCGAGGAGGAGGTTGTATGGTAAGTCTAGATCAAGGACATGACATATAGTGTACTGAACCATGGGTCCAATCTGGATAGAAAGACAGATAATTCCTTTAGAATCTCTTTCCACATTATCATAAGCCTTGATATTAATGATTTGATTACTCAGATCTTCTTGAGTATACCCTATCTGATTTATGAACTTTAGAGTGCATAGATTAAGAGCAGAGCCATTATCTACCAGGACCCTTTTTACTTTATGATGGGAAATCATGAATTCAATGTGTAAGGGATGGTTATGGTTGGCATCAATGTTAGGCATGCCATTTTGACTAAAGTGTAATTGGTAGGATAGAGCCAAATGTCCCACTAAAGCTTGGACTTGTGTGGGATTGATGTCATTAGGCACATGGGTTTCTTGTAAGGCTCAGTTTAGGATCTCTTGATGCATCAAAGAGAATTTAAGTAGATCCAAAATAGAAATATGAGCAAGAGTCTTGCCCAAGTGATCAAGAAGGTTATACTATGAATTCATATGATTTGGCTGAGCGGATGTAGAAACTACAAGGATAGTAATGCGGGTTCTTTGGGTGGTAACAACACATTGGGAATCTTTAGCTTTGATGTGTATCATGGATAAATGGGATTCCACTTGCTCAATGTAATGGGTAATTCCATCATAATTAAAGGGTACATTCTTATAACTTATGTTATTTATACTATTGTTTTGGGGATTGCTATTGGACGTGCTTGCACCTTGATTATGGTTAGGGAAGGTATTTTGGTAATTATGTAATTGAGCATTGGATGACGAAGCTTGATTGGTGTCAACTTGGATATCCCCTCTATTGATAAGATCTTGGACATACGTTTTTAGACCTTGACACTTATTGGTGGAGTGCCCTTTGATTTTGTGAAAATCACAATATTCATTGTCTTTATACCAATTGGGTTTTGGTTTGGACTCATCAAATGGCTTGGTTACGGGGTAGATGATTGCATGGTTTGCTTGTAGGAGTCTATTGAGGATGGTACTTAAAGATTCACCTAGTTGAGTGAACTGATGTTTGTTGTTGCCTTGACTATTATGATTCAACTGTGGAGGGGGGCGAGGTGCCCCCTATGATAATTTTATGATGTTATGAGAGGATGGTTGATTAGAGATAGGTTTTTGCTTCTGAGAGGTATTATTTACTTGAACATGTTTGGTATTGATGAAACCATAATTTACAACTTTCCTATTATTATTCCACTAGTGTGACTTGTCTTCAGATGACCATTCTTTGTCATGACTGTGTATCTTGACATGCCCTTTAGCAATAAGGGCTCATTCAAGGATGGGTCATTTCTCTACTACTTCGGTGAAGGTGGTGACACAATGTAGCCTAAAGTTATGAGCCATCTCAGGATGTGAGTTTTCAACAAAGAGAGTGACCATGTCTTTTTATTTGAGAGGGGTTTTCACGTGGCTTGCCAATGCATGCCACCTTTGGAGGTAGCTAGCAAAGATTTCACCTTCACACTACTTCTCCTTGAGGAGGTCTACGGTATTGGTGTATTTTTCTAAATTGAAGGAGAAGTAGGAAAATAATTTCTTTGAAAGATTTGCAAAGGAATTGATAGACCCCCGCTCTAGGCCCATGAACCAGTCTAGGGAATTCCCTGTCAAGCTTCACGAGAATAGGCACAAGAGGTAATTGTCATTATGCATAACTTCTTGACACTAGGCATAAAAATCTTGCAGATGGGATTTAGGATCTTTGGTTCCCTTATATCTATCAAATTTGGGTATTTCAAATTTTTTTTGGAAAGGGGATCAATGAATTGGAGGGGTCGAATGGATAGGGACATGTATCTTCAAATTTGAAGGATTGTTTATTCATCCCTTCTGGAAGATCTTTAAGAGAAGATTTGATTTCCAACAAATCTACGTTGACCGATGATGTAGGAGTCAAAGATGGGTTGGGTGGATATGGATGGTAGGATGATAGGGGTTCCTATTGACATATCATTTGGAGGTTGATATATAGATTTTGATAGTGAGATGACGGGGTCCCTAGCTGGTGTGTTGGAGATGTTTGTTGGTATGTGGGATGTTGTTGTGGGACATAATATGGGTTGGTTTGATAAGGGTAAGCTGTGTGGTGCTAAGGAGCATGAATGGAATGTTGTGGATGGCTTGCTGGTACTAAAAGTATTGTGGTGACCATTGGGAAGCCACATAGGGTGCTTGTTGCTGAAATTGTTGTTGTTTATGATAGAAATAGTGTTGAAGAGATGAGTGATGTGATGTTAGCTATTGTATGGGTTGAGATAGAATGTTGTGTTGTGATTGAACTTGTGGACGCAAAATAGATGCAAGTAATGGGGATATGGTCGAATCAGGAGGTCGAGATAGATTGCCTTGTGACATGTGTGGTTGTTGTTGTGATGAAATCAAATTATTACATGAGGGTTGTTTTTGAGGTAGCTGAGATGACGTGGAAGTGTTCAAAGAAGAATGTTGGGTACTAATGGTGATTTTTAGTTGAGATGTACCTTACGAAGGTAATTGGGATGATATATTAGATTTTTGTAGTGGTAGATTCGTGGCCCTAGGAAGTGGAGGTAGGATGGTGAAAGGATTTCCCCCAACATTTACTGGAGATTGATTTGAAAGGGGTGGTGCAGTCAACATTAATGGTGGACATTATGGACCAATTTGCGGCATGCCATAGGCAAAAGGATTATTGGGGTTGGATACTTAAGGATCCCCCATTACTAAGATTGTGGAATGAGGGGGATTTTTAACGTGGTAAAGGACATCATTGCCGAATTCAGGTTGATACCAACCTTCTACTGGAGGCATATTGGGGATATATGAATCACCTGGTGTGTTTTGTGAAGCTTGGGATGTGTTAGGTGTGGGATTTCCATATTTGGATAGGTCAACACCTGATGGAGGTTTGACACCTTTTTCAATTAGGTGGGCCAATATTTCTTCCCCATTTTTTTTGAGTAGGTGATCTATCATTTGTGCATTGGTGGGGTTACTAAAATGTTCTTTGAGTGTGAGTTTAGGATAATTAACCATAATTTCTTCTCCATGTAGTGATTTGTTCTAATTTTCAGTGCTGGATTGTGATGAAGTACCATTATGAGGATCTTGGGGGATTTTCACACCTTTATTAGGATCTTGAGAGGCATTCACACCACTAGTGGGGTTTTGGGAGATGTTTGCCTTGTTAGTAGGATCTTGGGATGTGTTCAATTGGGGATTTTGACTTTGTTGTTGTGTCATTTTCTTCTTAACTTATGACCTAGTTTGAAGGGGCATGCAAAGGAACTATGGGCATATTATAATGGATATCCTTGATGGAAGATTGTTGGGATTGGATAAGGATTGACTGATTGAATGGTGAGTTCAGATAGGATTAATTGGATGATCAGACTCAAATTGGATGATTAGGTTCTGATTAGATGATTAAATTTTGATTGGATGATGGGATATTGATTGGATGATATTTTATTGGATTGGATTGATGTGGTAATTTTGTTTTAGATTGGATGATGACTTAGGATTGGCTGATGAAAAGGATCTCAAAACCAATTCAGAGATCAGCCTAGGTGACTTAATATATTGGTTGATCGGATTAAAGGGCTGATTGCAGCATTGAATCCAACTCAAGATGGAAATGGATTGATTTGGGTTGATGATTTTTGACTTTCAACACAAATCCGTCTCAGGATAGAAATAGATTGATTAGGTTGAAGACAATGATTAATATGTAGGATTATGGTCAAACTCCAACGCCTTGGTCAATTCGGGCAATAACTCCTAAAAAAAAGGTTTAAAGGACTTTGGATGCAAACTAAGGATGTCCTAAAGGTTCATTATATGATGGGCGTGTTGTTGAAGTGATCCTTTTGGAAAATCCAACTCTTTAGGTCACATGGTAAGATGGTAGAGAGGGTTCCCCAAATTGTGAAATGATCAATGTGAATGTGAGAAATGGACATTTAGAAAGGTTAAATGGAGGCCTGAAATGGTCAAACGGATGTTTGGAATGGTTAAATGAATGTTTGGGATGGTCAAACGGTCAAACAGAGACTTGGGTTGGTTAAATAGAGGCTTGGAATGGTCAAACAGGGCAAAATTGATTATAAAGGAGGGCGTATCCGCCCCTCTACAGTAATTTGCAAGGGAAATCCACCCCACTATAGTAAATTAGAGGGTTTATCCATCTTTCTAGAGAAAATAGGGACTTGGTCTGGATGAGAATGACTATGGAAAGGACTTGAAATGACACAATGAGGCTGACTTATCAAAAATTTACTAGTTTCTCACAAAAAAGATACTTCAAGCAAACACAATCCTATGATTAGTGTTAAGGGTATGGCCAACAAAGGTCTTAATCTAGGATACGCAAGGGTTTCTATGGAGTCCTTGATCTACTCTTGATATGTGAGGCCCAGACTGTTAACACCAGTCCGTCACAAATGTGAGTCGGGAATCCTAGCGAGATACTGAAGGGCTCAGAACAACTCTTCATGTCTATCTAGGTATCACCCTAGCTTTGACGCTCCACCAGACACGACGTGACTAGATTGGGGTACAATTTTGGCTCTCCCCCTTTTTTATACCCTACTAGTACGCGTGATTGAGATCGTCCCTTAGAGTGATGAAATCCCCAAGTAGGTCCCTCTAAAATGAAGGCACTAATTATTTTTATCTACTCCCCAGGCTCACATGAACTGCAAGGGGAGAGTGAAAATAAACTAATGCCCCCTTTGGGTAACACAAAAATAGACACACCAAGCAGTAGATTTTACTTCCCCCTAATGAAACTATGTGCCTAGATGAAAATAACAAGGAAAGGTTTTAAAATTTGAACAAATGGATGGCCCTGCAAATAAATGTTAGTTGATTTATCCTCTATTCTTTGTTAATTACAAAAGTATGCTACAAAATATTAGCAAGAAATCCAACTATACCCACAAAAAAACAAGGTTAGGGGGTTAGAACCTTAAAACAACAAAAAATTGAGGCAAAAATGAAGCTAAAATGCCTATTTTTACCTTCCAAAATGTGTTGTTTAGGGAAAATCCACCCCTCTACAATAAAAATGTCAAAAAGTAGTGAATCAATAGGGAAAATCTACCCCTCTGCAGCAAGATGTTAGAAAATAGTGAATCAGTAGGGCAAATCCACCTCTCTACAACAAGATGTTAGAAAACAGTGAACCAATAGGGAAAATCTGCCCCTCTATAGAAAAAATGTTAGAAAATAGTGAACCAATAGGAAAAATCCACCCCTCTGCAACAAAAATGTTAGAAAACAGTGAACCAGTAGGGAAAATCCACCCCTTTGTAGTAAAAATGTTAGAAAACAGTGAACCAGTAGGGAAAATCCGCCCCTCTGTAGCAGAATTTTTTAGAAAATAGTGAACCAGTAGGAAAAATCTGCCCCTCTGCAACAAAAATGTTAGAAAATAGTGAACCAATAGAGAAAATCCACCCCTCTACAACAGAAAGATTAGAAAACAATGAACCAATAGGGAAAATCCACCCCTCTGCAACATAAATGTTAGAAAATAGTGAACCATTAGGGCAAATCTGCCCCTTTGCAACAAAAAGGTTAAAAAATAGTGAACCAGTAGGGCAAATCCACCCTTCTACAGTGAAAAATTAGGAAACGGTGGGAACATAAGGGAAAATCTATCCATCTATAGCAGACTGGAGGGCAAGACCACCCCTTTGCAGCACACTGGAGGGCAAGTCCACCCCTCTGCGACCTGGACCTCCAAACAACCCAACAACAACAAATGTAAAATAAAGGGACCCGTTTGTGGGTCCCATCGGTGTGCCAAAAATTTGATCCCGTAAATGTTCTATCCTATTCTAAGAGGCAAAGCAACTAATAATGCACTAATGAAAGAACACAAAAGGTACACATCAAGATTAGCCTAAGGAATGATAATGCAAAGAAATAAGATGAAACAAAAAGATAAGTGATTATACCTTGTTTTCTATAGAAATCCCTTGGTTGGCCCTTGATGTTTGAAAGCTTGTGTGCTCGTTGGATGGCTATTGAAATGGTATATGCAAGATGTGTAATATGATTAATGCAAGTGCTAATGGCTAAATGGCTTGAATGAATAATTTTGTAGCATAAGGGTGCAAATGGCTAAGTATCTTCTCAAATAACTAAATGGAAAGAGTTTGGTATAAAATGCATAATGTCCCTAAATTAGAGGAAGGAGAAGGTATTTATAAAGCAATTTGAATTCTCTAGAAAATTCAATGGTTAATATTAAGCCAACAAGTCCAAGATGGAGGGCTATGGTGAGTTGATGGCTCACAAGTCCTCACATATTGACATGTGGAATGTGTGATGTCTTAGGATGAGATGATGTAGAAGTGGGGTGGAAGAAAGGTATATGAAGTGGAAGAAGGACAAGTACCTTGTAGGTACCTTGGGGGATGAGAAAATTTCCTCAAAAATGAACTTATTGTCCCCAAATGAGAGTGAAAAAGACATTTGAGGAATTTTAGATTTCTCAAAAATCTCCATGGGGAATGTGAAGGTGGTTGGAGAATTAAATGTGAATTAAAAATTCAAATGCTTGAGAGAATATAATGGATAAGAGAGGGTTTCCAAAAAGATGGGGATTTTCCACATGTGAGTGATGTGACAAGTCTAAAGTTCTAGAAGTCTTTGGCACATGTGAAATGACAAGTCAAATTTTTTAGAACTTGCATGGGGATAAGGTAAGCCTTGAAAGGATAAAATGTGAAATTCACATGGAGAAGAGAAGGGCCTAAGATAAATAAATGTGAATTAAAAATTCACATGGGAAAGGGAGTCAAGACCAAGAAAGACAAGTGAAAAGGTTGACTAAAAAAAAAATGCTAAATGTGGCTAATGAACTTGATTAAGGTTGTGCAAACACAAGATTAGGATAATTAAGGAAAGATTAGAAGCAAGTGGGAGGTTATGAAGGATGTGACACTAATCTTGATTAAGTTGTGTACATACTAATTATGGATTAATTTATTATTCCGGATTAGATGAGGATTATGGAGGATGTGACAAGGAGAAAGTGAGGAATTAAAAATTGATTTTTAATCAAAAGGTTAAGTGACTAAATTAAATAAATTGACCTATTTATTTAATTTAGAGAAGAAAAGGTTGAAGGTAAAGAATTTAATTATTCAATTACATACTTTAGGAACTTTAGGCTGAAAATGAAATAATGATTAAATAAATTATTTAATCATTATTAATGAATTAGACGAATAGAGTAGACAATTTTGACCATAGGGAAGTGGTCAAATTTAGATGTCTACAATCACATTCCATTTTTTAATATTTTATTTTATATTGTAATATTTTCCAATATTTCTAATTTATTATAATCCCATACTAAATATATTTATATTTAGTTATAAAAATAATTTTCAACTTAATAATTTAATGTAATAACTTAACCAAGAATGAACTTTATAACTATTTATCAATTATGGATTTTCTTAATAATTTATTTAATTAATCAATTTATCAAAACAAAATTATACAAACAACTTAAACTAAACAACCAAAAACAATATTTTTCAAACATCATGAAAGAGTGAATCATGGAGGGGCACTACATATACATATATATCCACAACAAAATGCAGCTTTTATTTCTAGCAAATTTATAAGATAAATCATAAATATGATATTATACGTATATATATATAAATATTAATTATAATCAGAATGTTGTTCACTGTTCAAGTAACTAAATAGATAGAAATTATGATAATACATATATTATGCATACATATATATACTTATATTTAAATGACCGAATGCCTATATAGATTATTTACATCGATTATAATGAAGTGAATACACATAACAAGTAATGCATACAAAGCCAATTGAATGAGGTGCAATATAAAGCATAGTCCATTAAATTTACCAAATAAAAGGTATATATAAATATACATCGAATGAGAAACAATACCTAGAAAATAACATGTATGTCGAATGAGTCATCATGGATAATATCAACTACTAAGCTTGCATTTAAACATTGAATACCAAATTTTTTTACCTAAAATATTATGTAGCAAGGAGGAACGCATGAACAACATCAATCTAAATTTGCAATCCATTATAAAATCTCAGCCACAACCATCAATTCAACTACCAAGCAGAAGGTCTATGCATCAAAGGCAATAAAAAGATTCATTGAACATTCTAATTTGTGTAACAACCAGTGAAGAAGTTGCAAAAGCAGCGACTGGGATGGAAGTGAGGGTGCTAATAGACTTGGAATAAGCCCTTAGAAACTTAATGCAAATTGCATACAATAAGATAAAAGCTGCACCAAGTTTAAGAATTCATACTCATGCGCCTATCTTACTTGCTGCTAGGTATGCATGTATGAGAATGGTAAACATAAAGGGACACGAGAACTAAACCGTCTACCATAAACAAAAAGATCATCAAACATTTTGATTTGGACAATAGTCATTCAAGGTTGTAGAACAATGACATAGAAGAAAGAGAGGGCATTGTTGTGAGTAAAAGTTGTGTTAGGATAGCCTTCTAGAGACTTAAGAACTTTCAAGAAAATGCAATTGATAGGCATAAGGGCACACAATTGGATTAATCAAATAGGCTTAAGAAAAATTTCAAACAAGTTACAAATGATTGCTAGAACTTGCCATAATATAAACATCGGAGAAGAGACAAATTACAGAAATGAAATGATTACAAAATATTCAGGTGAATACAATTATTTTTATTTATTTCTAGACGGAAATAAAATAAATAGAACACACATTTTCAAGAAATACCATACAACAGGTATTTATTTTCAACACAAAGATAAAATTTGAAAGAACAATGGAACCTAGATCTAATTGCTTTATAAAGCTATAGATTTGATGTTGAGATAATTCCTTGCTGCAACCACCCCCTCTTCAGAAATACCCAATCAGTCTTTTCAATAATCCCCAAATTTTCCCACAAAATTTATAGCCAAAGAAATTATTTGTGTAGACCAAACCCTTTCTTCTTCCCCCGAAAAAACACAAAAATCAATCATAATCCATTATCCTCCTTCTCTCTCCAAAATGATAATTATTTACAAAGGGAAGCTATCCGATTTTTGAAAACAAAAATCAAATAAAAACTTCACAAAAACAACAAGTTTCTTTTCGGAAATCAGTTTAAAGTCACGCATGTGCTCCAAGAAAATATTTCTATCTTTTATAATATTTTAACTCTCTAATAATTCCAAAATTCCATTATAATAATATTTTATTTTATATTATCATGTTTTCTCACACTTTTAATTTATTTTATTTTATTTAATATTATTTGCACTTTTAAATTTATTATTAACCATTAATAAACATATTTAATATCTATTTTTATAAAACGATTTTACCTAATAATTTTAATTAATTCATCAATTAATCCAAACATCATTAATAAAAAAAATTAAATTAAACAACTAAATATCAATAACATTACTTAAACATATACATGGTCAAAACAGCAAGACCAACTAACCACAACAACTGACAATGTTGACAAGGTGATGGATTGGATACTCATCCTCTCCAAGGATGATGGCTAGGGTAGGGAACCATATATTATCTCCAAAAAACTATTCCATTGGGTTTAAGGCATGCTTAGACCTACTAATTCAGGTGAATTCGATGTCTATTACCTACAACCTACAACACACAAAACAATCATCCATATACATAGTCATACAATCAGGCACACCATAAAAAGGGAATTGTAGCATAGCAGGGTACTCACAATTGAGTAATGTGACACTCTCCCCTTTCACCAAAACACATCAATAAGTAAACACATCAATGCATAACAATCAGTTACATAATAAAAAGACAAAACAATCATAAGATAATATCATAATACCCATGATCATATAAACACATAATGCTCGTAATAAGATTAATCCACATAATCAATTAAGTCCATATAACTGTCATAACATGTGCATAAAATTAAGTAATAGAAATATCATCAAAGTATCATCAAAATTTCATCATATCTCAATAAGTATAACACCAACAAAGTGACATAAGATCTGATCCTAAACAAAATAGCTATCAGTCTAATAGATGACAGTACAAGGGGCACTACAACCTCCTCCTCCTTCTGAGAGGTTTAATATGTGGGGTAAGGTGGTTACTACTATTTTAGTGCAGGCTCATTCTACTCCACTTGATTCACTTGTGGTGGTTGATGCTCTTCCTGTGGATACTACTTTGTGGTCTCTAGATATGTCTATCCCTAATGTTGTTTGTCTTGGCTCCCTTGAGGCCCCTATTTTGGAATATTTTTTTGTAAATCTTGCCGCTTCGAGCTTCGTTTTGGATGCTTCACTTGAAGTATCATATGTTCCTCTTGTCTGCTACTCTAGAGGAGAGTATTCCCCTTATGATCAAAATTTCTCAATCTTAGTTTCTGATTCACCTTGGGCAATGGTTCACAAAAAGAAGAAACATTTTTCTAGGAAGGCCATCATTTCATTAAACATGTCCTTAGAGGATTTTCTAGGTTCAAGCTCTTTTTCTTGAAAATTTTCCTATTGTATGTTGTTTCTAATTGGTCTTTTTTTGGTAGCTCCTTCATTGCTACTGGATGGTTTTGTAGTTCTTGTCTTGTTGTTTCTCTATGGTTGGTTGTGTTTGTCCAGTTTATTTTGCTGAGATGTTTGGCTCTATTTTTCATTTTGTAGGGGATCAGGGCCCTTCCCTACTTATCTAATCATTTTTTTTTTGCTATAATATTGTTAGATATTGGGAGAGTATTGGTATTTATAGCCTTGGCTTTTTGTGGTCTTTGGATGCATAGGATTTTAATTTTTTTCTCCAAAATATTTTTGAAGTGTAATGATGGAACCTATTTATAAATTATTCTCATGTGTAACACCAAGTTTTAAATAATTTAAAAAAAAATCAAGATTGTAAATTTTCCCAAAATTTTCAACTTCTATACTATATTTAAATCAAATAGATATTTGTTTATATCCATTATTTATTATTAAGAATGTATTTTAACATTTGTACTCAATTTTAATTTTTTCTTCACATTTGTAGCCTCTATTTATTTTTAGCTCTACCACAATGTATATTTTATTTGCAAGAATCTCAATAAAAATAACATGTTTGTAGTTCACTTTCTCTTTCATTAAAGAAATAAAGTTGTGGATGTTTGATTGATCGATTTGTAAACCATTCGTGGTCAAGACTCCACCATTCTCTTAAATGTGAGATCTAATGTGTCTGCCTTCCTCTTACACCATTAATATGTGAAAAACTTTACTAATGTATTCATTAGAAAAAGAATCATCCTCCTCATTTTTGCTGACCTCCATCCCCAACTTGAGTTCCTAGGCTATGAGCTTAGAATTTAATCTTAGTTTGTGTTGTAGTGGAAGTGTGACAAGAAGCACCCCAAACCTTAATCCATTCATCATAGTATTCCACCCATACTGAGTGATAAATGTTTACACAAAAGAATGGTTGAGAATGTGCAACTAAGGCACCCACTCAGTCACCAAAATTCCTATTGATTGGTTGTACTCCACAAATCCTTCAGTCTTCCCATTTTAAAGTGAAGTGTTGCACCAAGCAACCTCTTTTTTTGATGTGGCTTCATCCTTTAGTGGTATCTTGTTTGGGATATATTTTCATATTGATAACAAATTTCTAAAATTTATGTGATTTTCAAGTCTTTGGATAGCCAATCCCACTTTTCAAAACCCTTGTTTGTTTTGGTGCAAGTGTTTTGATGTAATTTTTATAATTTCGTGTTCGCATGTGCAAATAAATTTAAAACAATTTTATCAATTATTAAGGTATATCTTCATAATGTTATCAATCTAACATCAAAATAAAATTGCACCATTGGCCAACATTTACATGTCATCAATTTGGTGAGCTCCCCCATTCTTTAGCTCACATGTAACCAAGCATAACAACCACTATGTAAATGACACTTGGGATTTTTTTTGCAATTCCATAGCATTATCAGTTTGATAAATAATATTTTTATGCTATTAGCCATTATATCTCAATCAATTTGGTGAGCCTATTACTTCCAAAATGTTATCCATTTCACATGTAGAAAAAATATATACTTGATGGACATGTATTTGTGACTGTGGGCCAATGTAATTCAATTTCAAATAAAAATTATCAACTTCAAGGTTGCGTTCAAAGAATGGTTGGACATTACTCCTATGCTACAAAATTATAAAATTTCTAAATTAGAGGGCTTTTAGATCAATATTTAGGTTCTTGTGGAGTTTAAAAGTTTCAAATAATGTTTGCACCTATGTTAAAAATCCTTTCTTTCCTTCACTTCCTTCTTGCCTACTTTCTCTTTTTGATAACAAAGTTCTAGAGAATATGTACATATTTGCACATTGTACAAAGATCCCTCCATCTTCCACTTCTTACACCCTTTGCTTCTTGTAGACTTTAAAAATCCTTAGGAAGGTTTACATTTTTAATTGACCCCCCTCCCAATTTCACTTTTTTTCTTCCTATAGATGGGTATGTGCAGGATCATCATGGAAAAAGTAGGCCCTTAAGTGGCAATAAAAATTCAGAAAATCAGAGTTAGGCAACTTGACATAAAAATTTGAATAAGTTATCTATATTATTACAAAAATATGTAAAAATAGAGTTTGTAGAAAATTGAATGTAGTTTCTAAACTAGTAGGTTTATTTAAAAAAATAAAAAAACTATTTGGTGAAAATTTGAAATTTCAATGTAGTAGTACTTAAATTTCAGGGAAAAAATAAGAAGTAGGCGTTTGTATGACCACCCTAACCACAATAAAATGATAATAATTTTTTATAAGATTTAAGATATAAGTAGAGGACTCATGTTCTGATGTGATTCATATTTGTTTATAATTTTTTCCCATGTAAATAATTAATTATGAATTTTTTATTACAACTTTTAAAAAATATAAAAACTCGTATGTCTGATCACCTTAACTTGGTCAAAACTTCATGAAATTCATTTTTTTTTAATCATATAGTATGCAAAGCATAGAATGTGACACATGTTTCAGATTCAAAAAATTTGATACTGTTTGAAAGTTATAGATGTTTTTCAATCAGCCTATCAATCAGGACTTTAGTCGTAATTCAAATAGAAAATGAATAATAATTATTTATTAAATTCAAAGTAAAGAATAATTTATATTGGTGGGAAGTTGAAAATCTCCTTTAAAAACCCTTTTCATTTCATCAATTTTGGGCAAAAGAAAAGTTGTCAACCACATGGGCCATCATATCATTCACATATCGCCACTTTTTGGCCCATCATGATCCTGCACATACCCAAATATTTTGTATTTTTTTACTTTCCCCACATGTTTGTAACTCCAAAAAACATGTTTCCTAGCTTTCTTTTCTAATATCTTGCATATCTATGTTTTTTCTTTCTTCATTTTATGTGGAGGCTCATACTCTAAAAGTAGGCTAGCACTTTGTACCAACATGCTTCCTTTCATCAATCCTTCAATTTCTCACATCTTTTGAATTCTAATTCACATATTTAACTTTTTTTTCACACTTTCAAAACTCATGTAAACATTCAAATCCCTTAAAAAATCTTTCTTACCCCCTAGTTATCTTACCTTTTCCATTTTTATAGAGATGTATATTCCATGTGCATATTTTTACCTCATGATAGTGCTCCCTTTCACCACATTTTTATTTTTTTGTCTTCTCCCCCTCCTTCCTTGATCCATTACATTCCCCATAACTTGTATCATGCTTGTAAAACCAAAATTCCCATTAGTCTTAAATTCTTGTAGACTATTTATACTCCCTCACACATTTCCAAACCCAACTTATATTTTTGCCTTAAGAATCTACCACTTGAGCAACAAACGTCGATTAATTTTCTATGCATTTATATCACTTTGATATATATTTATAATTTGATCTATGATATATAAATACTCTCATGTAGAATGTAGTTCTCCTTACATATATTCGCTTTGAAACTTAAATGATCATATTTCAATACTTTGTTCACTTTACTACTTTGATGTACTTATATAGATTGTTTAGTTGTACTCATATAGATTTTATACTTATACATAGGTTTTCTATAACTTATATCTATTTTAATTTTAGTTATAATTAAATAAATAAAAATAATCACATTTAGGCTTCTACAAAAGGTTCAAGTCAATATTTATGTTGAATTATACAAACTACTTGCCTTCCTTTAATTAAGACAATATAAATTAGTTTAGTGTTTGTTTCATTTATAACTTACCAATAATAAAATTAATAGATCTATCAATTCATTCACATTGATACATGAGTTTTTTAATTAAATCTATATATTAGTAGATTCAAATGAGTATTGATTTATCAACTAATCGTAACATTAGTTACTTAAATTATAGGTCATGATCAATTAAAATAGTTTTTTATCAATTTTATTACAGGTGTAAAGCTTAGTTGATTCTAACAAATATCACATAGCTTTGATGATTGTATTAACAGTTAAAATCAACTATTATTAATTAAAAATAAATTTATCAATTAATTAATTTATATGATAGAAGATAAATTTAAGTTGATATATAGAAGCCTTAAATGGTTGTAAAATAAATGGAATGGAAAACCATCAAATCAAAATAGAGGGTCCACACACATTTTGGATAGAAATGTTAAATACTAAATTATTCTTAAGCATCCAAGGGGCAACCTACACAATTACAAGTATTTTAATCCTCTAAGGTTAAAGAAAACATGAAAAAGAATAAATCATGTCATCCTGATCAAATGAGTAATTATCAAATCTAATAAAATGCATCGTTAGACTTATCTTAGTTACTTTTATATTTTTTTGGAATAATACCTAAAAACTTATGTGTGTGTACATGTATGTATGTATGTGTGTGTGTATGTAAGTATGATATATATGTATGTATACATATACATATCTATGTATATACATACATACATATATATTTATATACATATATATATATATATACATATGTATGTATGTATGTATGTATGTATATATGTATGCATGTATATATATGTGTATGTATGTATGTTAATATGTATGTATGTATATGTATCATATATGTATGTGTGTGTGTGTGTGTATAATTGTCACATTAGGTACATAATGTAAGACATTCTTAGTTTCTTACATGGTTATGATTTGAAATAATCTTGCATATTTAATCATGTAATATCAACTATATTGTACACAACTTTAGATTAAAATGCCTAAGAGGTGGCATCAAAATAATTACAAAAACAAATATTTAACCCATCATTTATCATGTATATCAATGAATAAGTATATTAATTTTTTATTAAATAATATTATAAAGGACTAAAAGAAAAACAATAATAAATATAAAATAGTAGGTTTGTCCATAAAATAAATTTGAAAATATAAATTTATTGGTTCATATTGAATCACAAATCTTTGAAAATCTAGAGAACTTGAAAATAGAATCACATAGAATTTATAAAACCTTATCACATCACATAGAATTTTTAAATCACATCATATCAAGAATTGAATTGAATTAAATCTACTAACCATGCCATAAAATGTCAAATTTATGGTCTCTTTGTGTACCATGCTACTTTGGTTAACCCTTTTTTTATAATTGATATGATAATTATTACATTAGGGTTTTAGAATGTGTGGCAAATGGTTGGTCTTAGTGCACTTGTTTGGTAATGAGAAATCATTGTTGTACACTTTATGTGTGATTGTGGTGTTGGCCCTCATACTCTATTGGCTTTTAAATCTAGTGAGCCTCATTGTATTGACTCCTTTAATCCATGTGGATTTCCTATTTTATGCTCATGCCTCTCACACTACATGGTCTATTATGTTGATACAAGAAGAGGAAAATTGTAAAAGAAATATATGTGGATACTGTTGGATGTTGTGGTTCTATTTCTGATATGTGGTTGTCATTGATGTCAACACTATTAACATTAATGTTTGAAGGTTGTATATGTCAAGGATATTGAGAAAATTATAATAAATATGTTGAAGGTTGTTTGTGAAGCTGTGATGTTCAGTGTGGTGGAAAATTTAGTATGTTGCTATTAAGGAGTTGTGCTTTAAAGGGTTTTTTCCGAGCTTATCTTTTTTATACTCTGAAAGTTGCAGAGGTGCGCATCAAGATTTGTGTAAGTTGTGTGTTTTTGTGTTCCTCCAATTATTCTATTATTGTAGCTAATGTTTCTAGAAGAAGAGAATGTAATTCTGGTAATTTGAGTTTTTGCATATGCTCGCACAATGTTCGTTGATATTTCTAGATCATGCTATATCCTTTTTGCATGTCCGTGTTGATTGGTGTGATCGTGATCAGAGATTTTTCCATTGTGTTCAGGTTTTCATGTTCTTGGCCAACATAGTGGTTGTAGTGTGTTGTGGATCCTCGTGGATTAATATTTTAATGTTTGGCATGTTTGAGGAAGTTTTTTTAGGTCTTCATTATGTTGTGACTGACTTTGGTTGGTGCGCATTAAGATTTGTTCATGAATTGGGCCGACAGTTTGTAATTCATTTATTTATTTTTGGCTGACAAGGTTGTTGATTTATGATTTCACTGTTATTTATCAGATCTAAGATTAAAGGTTAAATAAGTGTTAATTATGAGCCTTCCTTTCCAATGTGATGGACCTTATCCAAGATGCAACTTAGTTTGAGAGATGGATTTCTCCTACCTATAAGAGTCCTATGTTTCATAGGACTCCTCTAATGCTCTTTGTGAATGTGTCTTGTTCAAGGTTCAAAGTGCTCTTTTGGGTGGTTTTTTCAAGCTCTTAGACATTTAGGCTTCCCCGCCCATCATTTGTGTTTATTATGCCATTAAAAATGCCTCCATAACTTGTGCAATATCATAGTGCACAACTTGCTTCATGCACACAAAGGTGAAGTAGATGTGGATTTCGTAGAGCATACTGTAGAGACATTATAGGCACTCCTTTTCTATTAGGTCATCACATGCCACCTTCAGTTCCAAAACCCTTATATGTTCTAGCTACTGAAGACCAAGATAAGGTGGAAGACCTTGCCCAACTTGGCTCCATCAATGTAAATGAGACCCTGCACAATATTAAAAGGTTTTTTGCTAAATATTTTCAGGGCCTTTTTTTTTGGTTTATCATGAAAATTTAAGCCTATAGTCGATGTATTTGGAGATTTACTACCTTTTACTCTAATGTTCATATTTGGCCACCTCATGCCCCTTTTGTAATTATTTTAAATTTTATATTTGATCATCTTAGGGCCTTTTTTAATGATCATAGCATCCATTTATGATCATTATAAAGCCCTCTTTTAGATTTTTGTGTACTTTAAATATTAATAATATTTCAAGTGTCATGCAAATTTCATCCAAAAAAGACTACTATTACATCTTCAAAGTGTTGTTATTCTAACAACAAAATAGTGCTGCACCAATTGCCAACATTTTCATGTCATTAGTTTTTTGAGCTCCTCCATTGTTTAGCTTGCATTTAACCAAGCACAATAACCACTATGTAAGTGTGGACATTCGGTAGGTTTTTATACCTCCATAACATTGTTAATTTGACAACTAATTTTTATTATGCTATTGGCCAATATATCCACATCAATTCAGTGAACCTAGTACCACCAAAATGTTTTCCTTCCCAAATGTACAAATAAGATTGTAATTGATAAAGGATGTCTTCTCATGCAGCCACGATTATGGTCCAATGTACTTCAAATACAAACAAAAATTTGTATCCTTAAGGGCGCATTCAAAGAATATTTTTGCATTACTCATAAGCCTTGAAATTATAAAAAGAAATATGTTGGAGGGTTTTTGGGTCAATATTCAAGCTCTTGTGAATATTCATATAGTTTTCAAGCACGTTTGCACTTTTGTGAAAAATATTTTATTTCCTTCACCTCCAACTTCCCTAATCTTTGTTTATAAATCTTTAGACCCTATGCACTTGTTTGTAGTTCTTGCAAAGTTCCCTCAAACCTTTGCTTCACTCACCCTTTAATTTTCTACAAATTTTCATATTCCTTAGGAAAGTTTAAACTTCTAGACTTGAACCTCCCCAAAAAAAAAAATTCTTCCTATATGTTTTGTGAACTTTTGGGCTTTCCCCAAATGTTTAAAAGTCCCATATAAACATGCTCCCTAAACCCTATTTCCTAATTCTGTATATTTATAGGTAAAAGTACAAATTTATGTCACGCGTTTATAAAAGAAATGACCAACAGTGATCCAACTTTTAAACTTGAATCACTAAAAAGTGACTTATTCATGTTCTGAATTTTTAAATGATGTGTGTGAATTTCATGTCAAAGTGAGTGAAATTATAATGAAATAAAAAACAACAACAAAACTAAAGAAAACACTCGTGATTAGCCTAAGAAATCTAAAAATACATAAAATCAATCCGCACTAAACTATTCTAGACTCCACGATGTGTAGATTTTCTTATGTGATCGTTGCAATGTGTGCTCACTCAAAATTTTGGCAGCATGATGATGATCATTTGAAATTTGTGAGATGAAAATAGAAATGGCTAAGTGTTGGCTTTATAGATTTTGGATGTAAAATAGGTTAAGGTTGGATATTAAAAGATAAACATCAATTGAGGGGATGAGTTGGGTTTTCTCAAAGCATGAGATGATGACAAGTGTCACCATGAGGATTCTTGAGAAAAATATTGTACTTTGGGGTATTGGAGGGGATCTTTCCATAAAGGAAAGATTTTTCCTCACACTCCAAAGTTATTGGAGCGATGGGACATAAATGAATTTTTAATTCCTTTTATGAAACTAAGGAAATGGAAAAGGGATTTTTAATTCTCTTTAGAATGTTTTGGAAGAAAATCCCATGTGGGCCTTTCTACAAAATAGGAAAGTATTAATTACGGGGTACAAAGGGTAGGTGTCCATTTAAAGGAAAGAGTTGACCTCTCCCCATAATCATGGATTAAGGAAGTGTAAGTGATTAAGGGAGGATTAAGTGGTGATTAGAGGATTCAATTAGGACAAGTGGGAGAGTTGGAGGATGTGACTAGGAGAGAGAAAGGGAGAGGAATTAAATAACTCTATTTAATTCTATTTGGAGAAAAATGAGTATATTAAATAAATAGATTTATTTAATTTAATGGAAGAAAGGGTAAAGTGTTGAAGACACCTAGAGACTAAGAGGGGGTGAATCGGTCTACTAAAAATGTTAGCCTTTTTGAAACTTGAACTTTTCAACACTTAACCAAATCAAAATCCAGAAACATAATAGTAGGAGAGAAGGATATAGTAGTATAAAGATTCAACAACTTCAATAATAAAAAATATAGAAGTTCTAACTCTAAACATATCAATAGCAATGATAAAAGAGACAAGAACAAACATCCACAAGATGACACCACATTTATTTGGAAAGCCCAATGAGGGAAAAATCATGATGAGAGTTAACTAACAATATAAAGGCTCATTTCCAAAAAGGACTTGCAGACCAAAGCACACTACCTCAGTGCAAGATAAAAAGGATTTATTAAATTGGAGAAAACACAACTTCAAGAGAAAAATACAAGTCCCTGATAAGATTCACTATCTCAGAGCAAGATACAAAGATTTTAGGGAAGTATTACAATATTTGTCAACATAACACTCTACTGACTAAGGTGTTATAAGACATTTGATTCTATCTTTCACACATATGCACTTCTTTTGTAGGATCTTCAAATACAATCAACACTTTCTTGTTCACACATTTCTACACTTCTCCATATTGTTGCATCTGATATGATCTTGTATTTATATCCACCATAACACTTCAAAACTTCAATTAGGTCAGCTCGGAAGAAGATAAATAAATAATTCAACAAGTCAAACACCAAAGCATAATGTGGTCCTATCTTGAAGATAAAGAGGGCCAAAAAAAGATTAATACATATTACAATGTGATACAAAACAATTCACAGATTGGAACACGTTAATCTAAGTTAGCATCAAGGAAATATGTAGATGAAACTTTGAAGCACATAACCAGTCATCCCAAAAATATACTTTCAATTGAATTTTCTCAAATAAATTCTAACTAAGACAAATCAAGACCCAAATCTAACTTAAAACATCTTGAAATGTTGGCACAGGCCCCCAAGCATATGACACAAGAAATAAAACAATCCATGTCAGCCAGATATCTACAAGTAACCTAGAAATCCAACTCAACGCACAATGCAGCACCAAATCGACCAATCAATAACATGTGGATCACATGGGGATGTTTTATGAGTTCCTCAAACAACGTTTATAAAAACTTATTTTATACTATCATGCCATCAACAACCACTATAGACCAAACATGAATAGAATAATTTATTCATGAAGCACAAGATACATAACCAAAGGATATATAATATTAAAAAATGAACTTGTGGATGACTTCACACATGAAATTGGAACTGAGAAACTGAACATACATTGAGAACACATTTAACAAGCCACATGAGGATACATTAATATGGATAAATATGGAGTATTTTATGGACCATTCCAAACAACCAAAAATACTACCAACCTTTTGAAATTCACATAAATCTCCTTGGAATCACTGGTGACTTAAAAATATAGGAGTGCAACATTCATAGAACACTAACTTTTAATCGGAAATTTCAAGACCAAATCTTCAACAATAGATAAATGTGGAGCATTCTCCCAAATAGACTTCAATACAACTTCCAAGAAAAGAACCACTTAAGCAACTTGTGGAGGCTGAAAATTTATTTCAGAAACACATGCTTCATCAGGAACATCACGAGAGAGCATAAGACATATGTTAGACCTTCAACAATATCTCTCCATGGTCAACAACACTTCTAATGCTTCTAATCCTAATCTTAATATATCATTATGAAACCAACTTCTTGACATAAATCATACTCAATATTTATTAGATAAGACATGACATTTAACCATGAGCTTCAAAAAAAATTAGATAAGGCATGGCATCCAACCATGATATTCAAAAAGACCACCATGTAAATCAATGTTATCCCAATACTGAGTTTTGGCATCCAACCATGAACTTCTACAATGAAATCCAGCAATGAACTTCTGCAATGACATCCAACCATTGTCAATACATATCTGCCAAGTAGTACAACCATTGCAATAGACTTCTCAAAGTGTTTTCAACCAAATACAAATACAATTCACCAAGTGTTATCATCAACCACTACCAACAAACTCACAAACATATGTAACAATCTTACAAAATCTTGACAACAAGGAGAACCAACAATCAATGTTGACATCAATGACAACAATTACCAACAATCTCGCATAAATCTCCTCAAGTGTTGACATCAATGACAACTACCAACAATATCCTCCTTTGGCATTGATGGTGCAACACACTTTATCACTCTCCCCCTTGACATCAAGGACAAAGAGTAGCACATACCTATATAGAGGGCAACAACATATTGTCTAACTTCAAGACAAAGGGCCAAAGATCTTCAAACGAAATAGCAGCACAAACACCCCCTCTGACCAACACTTCTTTAATATCTATGCATAATATTTGTACATCTACACCAACTCCCCCTGAGAGGTATCACATATTAATCTAAGAGAAAGGATATGTCATGAATCTCTTCCCCTGGAAAGATGCACCATCTTATGTATCTAGTTAGAACAAGGAGGGGCAATAACCCCTAGCTTTTATTGGAGATACTCAAAAATATCCTTTGAAGTTTCCTTTGTGAATATGTCTACAATACGATCCTTGGTAGGCACATACTATGTTTTGACTTCATGCTCTGCAACCTTCTCCCTCAAAAAGTGATACCAAATAGAGATTTGTTTAGTCCTTCAACACGTATTAGTGGATTCTTGGAAATATAATTAATTGCACGTGTGTTGTCACATATTATTGGAATGGGTTCATCATATACTACCTTCACATCCTTCAAAGTTTTATTCATCCAAAACACCTGATTGTAGTAATTTACTCAGCCTCTGTTGTGGATAAAGAAACCATCTTGCTTTTTACTGAACCAAGAGACCAATATGTCTCCCAAAAAAAATGTACTTCCACTTGTACTTCTCTAATCATCCACACAACAAGACTAGTATACATCATTATAGGAACTCAGAGAAAAAATATCATCCTTTTTATACCATAGGCTATAATTTGGAGTTCCTTTCAAGTATCTAAATATTATTTTCATAGATTTTTCATGATATTGCTTAGGATTGGCTTGAAAATTGACAACCAAACATTAATCTTGAAACACACTCAAACATGAATAATGTCCATATAAACTCATATAGTTGAACTTGTATATACACCAACCGATACAAGTACCCAAACACATGCTTGGAAGATTAGATAGGTATCCATAAATATTTGTAGCACATTGCCATTTGAAATTGTACTTGTGGGTCCCCAAAACATCTAATACAATAAAGTAGCATGTATTTAACATAGAAGAATATGTCCACAAGAGTGTATGGACAAGTCATTCTTTCCTGAGGAATGTAGAGAATTCCAACAATCCTTCATCATCCTCTTACTCTTCTAAGCCATAGATACACTATTACTTACAATTGTTACATTAGAAGGTGTAAAGAATTGAGAACCAAAATACAACACCTTCACATCTTGAACAACTTATCTTCTAGACTGCAAAACAACACATTTTTCTGTGGAGAGGTGAGGACCAACATATCATCACTTTGCCAAAGATTATGCACTGTGAATTCCTTGGAAATTTTTTGAAACACACCTTTCTAAAACTTATCTTTATGTGTGATACACAAAACTAGAATGACATCAATCAAAAAAAGTGTAAGTTCACCTTTTAGCTTCATTAAAATCTTCAATAAAAGTTCATTTATAAAGAAAAAATCTACACATTCATTGATTTGATTCAATTATTCTTTCATATTGAAGTCTTCAACACCTTGTCCTTTTCAGGGGGGCTAAAAGGTTTTGCAAGTGAAATCTCCCCCTGAGATAATTCTCTATTGCAATTTATCTTAGAATATTTTGTAGAGTGCACAAGTGTAGAATCATCCTTCCTCTCATGGTCTTCCTTCCATACCTTTTCATTTCTCTTTTTTTATTTATTAGCAGTTTCATATTTTCTCTAAATTGGTGGCTTCACAAAACCACTTCTGCAACCATTTTCTTTATGCCCCATATTATTTAATTGTATCACACAATATTGTGCTTGGAAAAAAATTGGTTCCTCTTCATATTAGATCTTCACCCAGTAGCTTTATGACCAAAATTGTTACAAGCATAACAATACCCATGAAATTAAATAACATTATTTCTATAAGGCACAAAGGATCTTCTACTCATGTTATCATTCCTTCCTTTTATAGCTCTACAATTAGAAACCTTATGTCCAAATTTATTGCAAGAAAAAAAGTAACCTTTAAAATATTGATTGAACTTGGTAGGAGCACGTTGCCTTGTAGGTGGGGGCCTTTTGAAACCTATTTGTTTCTAGACAAGGATGAATCCATCGTTTTTATTGTCATCTTGATCAACCTTTGCATCTCCAGAGCCATTCTTCTTAGAGTATTTAGTGCAAGATTTATCCTCCTTAATTTTAGACCTTCCAATTGATTTGGATTTATCCTCAAGACTAAACTTCTCCCCTTTGCCATTTTGTTACTTTTCTCATTTTAGGGCATTCCTCAGAGTGACAATCTTTAATTTTATTTCCTTATTCAAACTTTTATTTTAAATCATAGATCATATATTTTTCCCTTATTATTTTGATTTCACATTCTTTACCACCTTCTACTTTGGCTTTCATTTTTTCAATTTCTTTCTTATATTTTAAAGAAATCTCTCATATTTTTTATTTAGTGTCCTTGCATCATTTAGGTCTTCTAGAGTAGACTAGAGATTTCCTTCAAAATGTATTCCCCAATTAGTTGAATTGAAGTCCCAACCGTCAAGTTCCATTAATTCTAGATATGTATAAGAAGAAAACATGTCTTCATCACTCAAGGAGCTAGACTCCTTACATTTTTCAACATTACACTTTCTTTTATCAGTATTGAAGGCCATAAAGAGGGTTTCATGATTTCAATCATTCTCCTCATCTTTAGAATAACCACTGCTTTCTTTGGAATATAGACCCTTTTTAATCTTATCTCTGTTTTTACCCTCATTAGATTCTTTATAGGGGCATTTAGATGAAAAGCAACCAATCCTTCCACAATTGAAATCTTTAAAAGGTAACTTAAACTTGTGTACTTGTTAGTGTATTTCTTCAATCTTCTCACAAATTTTTCTTCAACCTTATCAAGGTCATTATTTTGGTTAGCAACTTCATCTTCAATATTTTTGTTAGCTTTGAATGCAACTTCCTTCTTGGGGAAATCTTAATCAAACTCTCTCATCTCAAAGGCAATAAGAGCACCAAATATTTCATCAACTAAGTACTAATCCAATTCTTCAAAATTTTCAATGGACGACACCTTATGACTATAGAATTTTTGGAGAGACCTCAAAACCTTCACAATTTCGCTTTATTTTACTTCTCCACCAAGACTAGAAATGCTAGAGATAATTTCTTGTACTCAAAGCATATAACTTGCAATGTCTTCATCTTCTATAATCTTCAGAGTCTCAAATATACTTTTAAAGATCGTCATCTTGGCTTGATTTACCTTTTTATCACCTTCATAGATGTTGTTAAGCTTTCCATCCCTGACATCTTTAGCAAAACTACAATTCATCACTTTCAAAAGCTCTAAATCAAGCAATCCACATAAGACATCATTCTTAGATTTGGCATTGAATTTGTATAATCTGATTTCAACTGAATCTATTGGAGGAATAGCAAGAGAAACATATCCATATTTTACTAATTTCCAAACACCAAACCCTAAGGATTTTAGATTTCCATCCATTCTCAATTTCCATAAAGCATAATTAGTTCCATCAAACCTAGGACCCTTGTATGAACAATCATATGTCATTTCAAATCTCTTTCTCAAGCTGTTAAGATTCTTTAGAGAGCTTACCAATTGTTGAAAAAACCCAAAGATTTAGAGGGTGTCTAAATCAGTCCACTTAAAAACTTAATCCTTCTGAAACTTGAACTCTTCAACACTTAACCAAATCAAAACCCTTAAACAAAATAGTAGAAAAGAAGGATATAGAAGTTCTAACTCTAATCAAATTTAGTAGTAATAATTAAAGAGACAAGAAGACACATCCGTAAGATGACACCAGATTTATGTGGGAACCCTGATGAGGGAAAAATCGTGCAATGAGAGTTAACTCATAATATAAAGGCTCATTTCCAAAAAGGACTTGTAGACCAAGGTAAACTACCTCATCAGAAGAGATAAAAGACTTGTTGAATTGAACCAAACACAACTTAAGAAGAAAAATACAAGGACCTAATGAGATTCACTATCTTAGAACAAGATACAAAGATTTTAGAGAAAGATTACAATGTTTGTCAACATAACACACTCCTAACTAAGGTATTATAGCATATTTGATTCTATCTGTAACACATCCACACTTCTTCTATGATATATTTAAATTCATCCACACTTTCTTGTTCACATTTGTACACTTCTCCCCCTTGTTGCATGTGAAATTATCTAGAATTTATATCCACTGGAACACTTTAAAACTTCAATTAGGTTAGCTAGGAAGTAGATAAATAATAAACTCAACAATTCAACCACCAAAGCATAATGAGGTCCTATCCTAAAGATAGAGAGGACCAAAAAATAACTTAATAAATCTTCTAATGTGATCCAAAACAATTCACATGTTGGCACACATCAATCTAAGACCTCATCAAGGAAACGTGTAGATGAAACTTTGAAGCGCATAACCAATTGGACCAAAAACATACTTTCAATTGAATTGTCTCAAATATTTTCTAACTAAGATAGGTTAGGACCCAAATATTAATTAACACATCTTCAAATTCTAGTGCATACCCCCAAGCATATGACACAAGCAAGGAAACAAGCCGTGTTAGCCATATATCTATAAATAACCCAAAAATCCAACTCAAGACACAATGAAGCACCAAAGCGGCCAATCAATAACATGTAGATCATATAGGGATGTTTCATGAACGTCCAAAAACATTTCCAAAAACTTATTTCATACTATTATGCCATCAAAAGCCATCGTAGACCTAACACAAACATAATACTCTATTTAGTAAGCACAAGATGTATAACTGGAGGATATAGCATTAACAGATAAATGTGCAGATCACTTCAACACATGAAATTGGAATTGAGACACTACACATATGTTGAGAACATATTAACCAAGCCATATGAGTAGCGATATTAATATGGATAAATGTGGAGTATTATTTGAACTAGTCCAGACAACCAACAACATTGCCAACCTTCTATAATTCATAGAAATATCCTCAACAACATTGGTGACCTAAAAAGATAGGAGTGCAACATCCACATAACACTAACTATGAATCCCAAACCGCAATACCAAATCTTCAATAGTGATGAAATGCATAGTGTTCTTCCAAACAAGCTTTAATGTAGCTTGGAGGAACATAACCACTTAAGAAACTTGTGAAGGCCAAAAATTTCTTTCAAAAATAAATTATTTATTAGGAACATCAAGAGAGAGCATAAGACATATTGTAGACCTTCAAAAACATCTCTCCATTGTCATCAACACTTATAATGCTTCTAATACTCATCTTAATATATCATTATGAAACCAAATTTGTTGACATAAATCATATTCAATAATTCTTAGATAAGACATGACATCTAACCATGATATTCAACAAAAATTAGATAAGGCATGACATCTAACCATGAACTTCAGCAACACCATGAAACATCAATGTTAGCCCAATTGTGAATTTTGATATACAGCCAATGTCAATGCACATATGCCAAGAAATACAACCACTGTAATAGACTTGTCCAAGTCTTGTAAACCAAATAATAATGATTATAACCTCCCTTATATCATAGGTGCTGACAATAATGACAACCATACACAATTCACCAAGTTTTTTCATCAACCACTACCAAAAAACTCACAAATATATACAACAATCTTACCAAGTGTTGATAATAAGGACAACCAACAATCAGTATTAACATCAATGGCATAAACTTCCAAAAATCTCACACAAATATCTTCAAGTGTTGACATTAATGACAACAACTATCAACATAAAGTAGGATGGATAAAGTAAATATTTAAAGGATTTAATTACCTTAGTGCTTGAGATGAGATTAGAAGAAAAATGGGGAATGTTAATTAGATAATAGATGTATGAGGTCCCTCAAATTTGCTCATGTTTTTTAGATAGTGCTTTTATTTTGATAGAATCTGATACTATAATGTTATTTGATCGTTGACATTATAGCGATGATGGTTTTTATATTGAGATGTGATGGTACACTATTTTGGTGATTATTGATTATGGCATGCTCGCTGGTTAGCATAGTTGATTATGTGAGTTGATATTGATATATGTTCATATGTAATTATTTGATGTTTTATTTTTGTTAGTTTTGATGTGACACTATATTGGTGAAAGGGATGGGATTGCATCACTCGCTTGCGAGTGCGCTGTGATTGTTCATGATCTATATACATGTATGACATATGCTTTGATTGTAGGATTGTAGGTATAGGACATCAACTCCACCTGGATTCATAGGTTTGAGTATATCCATTTCCCAACAGAATAGTTGATTGGGAGGTAGTAATAGGATTTCCTTGTCAAACCACAACCCTACTCACAGTGTGTAGTCAATCCTTGTTTTGGTCATGCTCTGTTGTCATGTTATTCCCATTTTCCTTGTCATTTAATTATTTTTCAAGGTATGCTTTGTGGGATATTAATGTTAATTAATGTTTATAATATTTTAAATTGATTATTTATTTAATCATGACTAATGTTGTTAGAAGCTTTAAATTTGATTTAATTAATTAGATTTAATTTATTTTGTAGAGTAATTTAATTATTCCGATTAAATTTATTTTATATAGTGATCAAAATTAATTTGATTAAAGTTGATATTAAAAGTGTTAGATTATAATTTTTTTATTTAATTAATTATTTAAATTAATTAAATAAAGTTGTGAACATGGCAACAAGAGATAAACTATTGAGTGCAATCCCCACAATCATCAATGAGGACCAAAACTTGCACTTATACCAAAAGATTCCATGTCAGGAAGGCAGTCTTTCAAATGAACCCAGACAAGGCCCCTGGCCCAGATGGTTTTCCTATTGGCTTCTTTCAAAAAAAATGGAATACTGTGGGAGAAGATCTTGGAGCAACAAGAGAGGAATCAAGAAGAAAAATGACAATTTTGGGGGTAGTGAACCACACCTTTCTAGCCCTAATCCCCAAGAGAAATGACCCACAAACAATGAGTGATTTTAGGCCAATTTCCCTCTGCAACACAGTATACAAGGTGGTCACCAAGATAATAGCCAACATACTCAAAGAAGTTCTAAACAAAGTAATACCTAAAGAACAAAGTGGTTTTGCTCCAGGTAGGTCAATAGTGCAAGGGATAATCATAGCCCATGGAACCATCCATACTGCAAGAACAACCAAAAAGGCTTGTATGATAATAAAACTAGATATTCTCAAAGCATATGACATGGTTGACAAGCAATTTCTTCTAAAAGTTCTCAAGAAATTTTAGCTTTGCGGCTAATTATATCAAATGGGTTAAAAGTTGCATCTCCATAGCTAAATTCTCAGTATTAGTGAACAGGTCTCCTCATGGTTTTTTTCCCTCTTCAAGAGGGCTGAGGCAAGGTGACCCCGTCTCCCCATTCTTGTTTATAATCATGACAGAAGTTCTCGGTAGAGGAATTCAAAGTTTGAGAAAGGAAGATAAATGGAAAGGAATACATGTAGCTAATGGATTAGAGCCTACGACACACCTCCAATTTGAAGATGACACAATCCTAATGGGAGAGGCAAGTAGAAGAGAGGCAAGGGTGATAAAAAATTTCTTGGATGATTACTGCAGGGCATCATGACAAAGTATCAACTAGGGAAAATCATATATTTTCCTTCTGAACACTCAACCAAGCATGCAAAGGGTCTTAGCTAGGATCTTGAATTTGAGAATAGCTACACTCCAAGGGTGTTTCTTGGGGATGCCCCTATTTGTAGGGATCAATAAAAAATGCTATTGGGAGAACCTAGTGAACAATTGTAAAACTAGGCTGGGGACATGGAAAGGTAAGTGGTTATCCTCAACAAGGAGATTACTAATGGTAAAGTCAGTCTTTTCAGCCATCCCAATCTACTCAATGTCTTGCCTAAAACTACCTAAAGCAATGGAAGAGGCCATCACCTAGATCTTTAGGAAATCCATCTAGTCCAGGACAGGAGATCAAGATAAGTTCCCCCTACTACCTTGGACAAGGTACGAAAGCCCCAGGATGCTGGTGGGGAAGGACTCAGACAATTGCCAATAATGAATCAGGCCATGGGAGCCAAGTTGGTATGGGACATTCACACAAAAGGTGAACAAAAGTGGGTCAAAATCTTGAGGAGAAAATACCTAGACTCAAATGACCTGATTAGAATACCTACCACATTTAACCCTCCAAGAGGTTCAACAATTTGGAACTTCATCCTAGAGAACATGGATATAATAGTTGAGCATGTGACTTGGGAAATCAAAAATGGTGAAAGTGCCTCCATTTGGAATGAATTTTGGTGCGGGAAAACCCCTATAAGAAACTCCCCCGACCTAGAGATGATAAAGGAGGAAACCACAAGGCTATGGAGGGTCAAAGTAGAAAATTATGGTTAGAATATTAACAACCAAGGATCCTTTAGCTAGTGCTAGAAAGAAATCCAAACTCTCAATGCTCCCCAAGCTCAAAAAGATACATTATCAAAGATCCTCAGAGATAGATTCTTCAACCCAACCAATGAGAAGGACATGATTTGATAGTGTGGATCACTAGCAGGCACTTACAAAGTGAGGCTGGGTTACAAGATTAAGGAACTGGCATTGGAAAGACAAGACTGGCCATTCAAACTATTTTGGGGTAGGAAATTCCTCCCCAAGGCTGGGGTCTTTGCTTGGTTGGAAAACCAAGAAAGAATCCTCATAGCGGATAGGCTAGCCACTTTTATTATTCAGGGTCCAGAAAGATGTATTCTACGCAAAGCAAGTGAGGAATCAACAAACCACCTCCTTCTATAGTGCCCAACGATTGCTAGAACATAGTAAGGAACAAACTAGACTTGTAATGCCCCATGCTAGCATACCTAACATCATGGTTCAAACTGTGGCCTCAAAAAAGTAATAAATCTATTTTTGGAGGAATATGGAAAATTACCCCATCCATTGTGATATGGGAAATATGGAAGGAAAGAAATAGAAGAATCTTCCAAGGAAAGGAGTTGAACAAAGATAGACTCTGGGATAAAATTGAAAGTGCCGTAGTAGAAGTGGTAAATGATAATGCCCGAATCAACTCATCCAAATAGAAAAAAATCACAAATTGGGATGATTGCCTAACCAAAAAATTTAATGGCTTCAAACCACCGCTGATGTCTGGGAACGGGAAAACCCAGTCAACAAAAACCAATAGAGCGGTGGTAACCTAATAGGCTCTAGAACTAGGCTAGATCAAGGTAAATTTCGATGGGGTGGCTCATGGAAATCCAGGACTAGGAGGCACACGATTATTTGCAAGGGACTCTCAGGGAAATCACATAGTAGAAAAATCCTTGCCTCTAGTCACTTGCACGAACAATGAAGCCAAGTTCAAAGCAACGACATTAGGCTTGCAATTGGGGATCAACTTGGGAGTGTGGAAAATACATCTGGAAGGGGATTCAATGATCACAATCAATGCCATCAAGATTGACACTACCCCAAATTGGAAGCTAAATCATCTGTTGCAGAGCATCAAGCAATTGTCAGACAGGTTTGAAGCCTTCAAAATCAGCCATGTCTATCGAGAAGGTAATGACAAGGATGATGAGTTGGAAAATTTGGTGTCTGAACTCTCCACATTGGCAACACCAATTGACAATGTTGGAACCTATTTATGGTGTCGTAATTCCCAAAAGAAGGTGAATAAATCCCATGAGGATTAGAGGAAAAAAATTGGGGTCTAATCGGATGTGACAAGACCGATCAATAGAAGGCAAGATGCAAATAAATCAAACAAGTTCCAAGGCAAAGGTAATATAGATTGGATCTCAATTTACTTTGCATTAAACACGTCGGGTACTTCAGTGGGGTGACAACAAGCTTACATGCTCCAACCGCCATGATCATAGAAAATAAATCATGAAGGATTATGGCCACCGCCATTAAGAAAGGCCAGCCTAGGTCATTTAATTAGTGTCTTTGCAGGATTAGTGTGTGCGTGCATTTGCAGAAGCTTGAAGAATTTTCTTGGTGGCAGAAGTTGATGACAAGGAGATGGAGACTCTACTGGCCCTGGACATCGACAAGCAACAACAAGAATTCTGAGGAGAAGTGACATACAAAAGGCTCCATGGGCTACTGGCCTCTTCCCACCCGCTAGTACTATGGGAAACCAAGAAGGTTGTAGGCCCTGAGTTCCTGAAAGCATATCACAGGTTTATGACCAATGCAAAATTACCAGCTATGTTTCTGGCATTTCTCCTCCACATGGGAGTGATGAAGGAAAACACAAAGAAACTGGCTCAGATGATCTTCATCTATGCATGGTTGGGAGACATTGATGCAACTCTTGATAATGTGGACAAAAATAATCTCATCCCAATGCCCCAAAACTACATGTTGAGCATTCAAGGAAGGGAGGTCATGAAATTTCCTTTGGTCAGGACAATTGAACCAGAAGGGTTTGAAAAAAGGTGGGATGAGAGGGACCGAAGCATCACCTTTCTACTCAGAACAACCAAGCTAACCACCAACCAACCTCTTGGCTGGGTCCTTCGATATGCGAAAAATGAAGGGCTCGTAGAGGAGTTAGCTACAGGAGATGACAACAACTAAGACTTTGGCTCCGGTGAAGAATGGATACCAAATGATGATAGGGACCCAGAGGAGAAAGTGAAGGGGTCGACTCATCATAACTGCAGAGCAGACTACTTGGTGATTGTAAATTAGATAGCATAGATGAAGTGGGTGGAATCAGAAGACTTCGAGGAAGAAGAAGAAGCTTGATGTTTCCTACCATGTTGAGGTCTCTTCTAGGTCTTACGTAATTTTAACAAATC
Source organism: Sequoiadendron giganteum (assembly GCA_007115665.2). Lineage (NCBI taxonomy): Eukaryota > Viridiplantae > Streptophyta > Pinopsida > Cupressales > Cupressaceae > Sequoiadendron > Sequoiadendron giganteum. Next base: position 565,194,551 of record CM021107.1, on the reverse strand, counting down.
CAACTCATTATAAGGGCCTAGGTTTATCAGTCAATCTCGTGGCTAAAATATAGTGCTTGTGTAAATTTCTAGGCTTTTTTGTATTTTGATAAAGCACTGATCATTGGGCAGGGTTGGTTAGTAGGAAGGTATTAGGAGTTTAATGGTAATGGCCATTTTGTCAGATAAGGCCATCACTTAGTTACTCTTTGATTTCCATTTTAATGTAAAATATTCATTTTTGAAAGCAATACAGGGTGCTTCCCCTTAGCAACGATTTATATAGAAAAAAAAAAGGTTGTGAATCAAATGAATGGATAATTAAAATTAATATCTGATTTTGTAAGAACCCGACTAGTTCTCAGCTTCTATACTATTTTGCTACTGAATGCACTGTCTCAATTTGTTTTGGTGTTTTGAATAGATATATCATTTTTTTGTGTTTTGAGGGTTTATTGACATAAAAAGCAAATAAGATAAAACTGAAACTTATTGCAATAATCTGAAATTTCTAAAACAACTGATCTACTACTGCAATTAATCTTTATTTCTCGAGAGAATGGAAAATTACGTTATTTTCAAAATAAAAACAATGGCAACAACATGGAACCTGATTTTTTATTTGATTTTTGCCTTGCCTTCAACTGGAATTGAAACATTTCACTATTCATGACAGCACTGTAGCACTTTACTGTTCACGCGTCACTATTCACGCATCACTATTCACATGTTACTATTCATGTGACACTATTCACGCATTACTATTCATGCATCACTATTCACATGTTACTGTTCATGCGACACTATTCATGTGACACTATTCACATGTTACTATTCACGGTCGTACTGTAGTAGCAGGTACAAACTTTAATAAGCAAAGGATTAATCTTTAAATATTCTGATCTGCAATGAAACCCCTATTAATCTCCGAATCTTCTTCACAATTGCTGAGGCACAAATCAGAGTCTTTGTATGAAATTCTCTAATTACCAAATTCGCTGGATATTTCACCAGTTCAAATGGAAACTCACAGAAGAACTACGTTCTTCAATGGCAATGGCTGAAACCCTTCTCAGAGCACAAAACCTGTTTTCAAAATAATAGCAATAACAATGGATGCCGAGAATGAGCTCTTAAGTCTCTTTTTATTCTTTCCTTAGGAGAGCTCAAACACCTTCCTGGCCAATGTGGGATAAAAGATTTATTCCCACATTAAATTATTCACTTAACGCACTTTATTATATTAAAGTGACTTTATTATTATAAAGTTACTTTATAACTTTATAATAATATTAAAATATTAAATAAATCACTTAAGTCACTTAAATTTTAATATCTCTTGATTTACTTGTCTGATTGCTAAGCCGTCTGAGCCAGGAGTCGAGAGACTAAATCCACATGTGACTAAACTGAGATTCTAAAAATAGCAGGGTGCTCCCATGACTTACTAAAAATAGTAAGTCTAGCCAAAAGATGTCCGATTGACCCTGAACGAAAGCCAAGCAAAGAAACTCCGCTAACCGAGGCTGAGCCATGCCTCACAAGACCTCCTAATCTCCTCATTAGCCTACGGAGGTCGCATAATAGGCTAACTCTACACTGCAAAGAGATGTCAACTAGAAGGGGACATGACAGTCCGCCCCTCCTGAAATTGCTTGTCCTCAAGCAATCTCAACTCCGAATGCTGCAAAATCTCCTCGCTCTCCCATGTAGCATCCTCTATAGGTAAATCTCTCCACTTCACCAGATATTCCCTGATAGTCCTCCTGCGAAGCTGTCTTTCCCTGTACTCCAGAATAGACTCAGGTACTAAAATCAATTTTCCCTCATCATCTAAGGGAGGTAATACTGCTGAAGGTACCACACGATGTCCTAACGCCTTCTTGAGGCGTGATACATGAAAAACATTGTGGACCTTACTATCAGCTGGGAGCTCTAGCTGGTAAGCCACCTCTCCAATACACCTGGTAATCCGGAAAGGACCATAATATCGTGGCTTGAGCTTCTCTGATCCACTCTTCCTGAGAGTAGACTGTCGGTAGGGCTGTAGCATGAGGTATACCATGTCTCCCACCTCAAAAAATCTCTCTGTCCTCCTCTGATCCGCATACTACTTCTGTTGATTATGTGCCTTAGCTATGTTCTCCTTAAGAGCCTTTACAATGTCCTGGCTCTCCTGTAATAGGTCCCCTGCACTGGGCACCCTACTATCACTCAGAAGCAAATCAAGAAAGCTAGGCGCCTCATAACCATACAACGCCATGAAAGGGGACATCTGGATGGTCATGTGATATGTGGTATTGTAACAATACTCACACAAATGTATCCATCGGACCCATGCCTTTTGCTGCCCTGCAACATAATTCCTGAGGTAACCTTCCACCCATTTGTTCACAATCTCCATTTGACAATCAGTCTACGGGTGGTAACTGGTGCTCGGGGTAAGCTCGGTCCCACAAAGTTTGAACACCTCAAGCTCATGAGTGAGCTCATCGACTCCTCCTCCTTTCCCTTCAGTGCATCATAACAAATACAATCCCACTCGAGAAGAAAATCCCTGTCCGCAAGTAGTTTTAGGTAATTTTGTTTCATCATTCCAATTGCTTCTCGAAGTGCATGTATCTCTGCAAGGGAAAAACCACTATCACTGTGCTCATCTGTCAAAGGAGTACTCCAACCATAGGTAGCCAACATCTGACGAGCAACATCAAAATGTTCAATGGTTGTGGCAATCATATTGTCATTCACTTTTAGTTGCCCAACCAAATGATGAGGACTCTGTAGCTTATGACCCCCATACAAGTTTTTCGGTTCACAATATGCACTATGATATGAGGCTGATTCGTCATCACTCACTACATGATAAGCAGCATCATGTGTGCTTTCATCCATGCACACCTCAACATCTAAGGTATTGCTGCTATGTACCTCAAAGGATGGTTCAACTGATAAAGTAGAAGCTGCTGATATGATAGTATCTTCACACACTTCCACTTCCAATGCAACTAGATCACCATCCAACTCATGATCCTGGGATTCTATGCCAACACTTGAACCTTCTAACTTGTTTTCTAAGGTCTGGTCTGGAAAATCAGACTCACCATGACATGAATCCTCAAAATACAATGCATCATTAGTACCCAAGTCCTGAGTACTTTCATGTAACAACTCAATAGTAGCATCTTGCACATGTGTAGCCCCTGCTGTCTCAAGCTGGTGCAAAGTTTTACTACTGTTGTCATGTAAATCAACACCTTTTTTGTGTAATCTCCATGCTTGACATCCATATTTTTCATGTCAACATTCAAAGTTTCTTCCACAACATTTTCCACACTGGCCATGACACCTAACCCGTTGTTATGCTCAAAGAAAAGACTGCTGTTATCAAAATCAGAATTGATAGCATGACTGATAACAACTTCCTAGGTGCTAAGAGTACTAACATTCTCCTCAAGTTTCATCCTCCTTTCCATTTCCTGTGTATTGATAAGGTTATTTGCATTAGTGTTTGCTTTCTTCTTCTTTGCAAACAAGGAATCCAATTTTTCTGGATGCTATAAAAGCCTAGTCATACTCTTGTCATAATCTTGAACAGCTTGTGTGAGCTCTGCCATGAGTTCCTATATAGACTTTTCCTTCAGTGGTAGAGCAGGAAGAAAGGTAGGTAATAGTCTTCCATCTTTAGTTCTATAACGGCTATAGGCAGCCATTGATGTAACCTTTTCTACACCTGCTATATGTAGCTGATTTGCACTCAATCTGTTGTTTAATGCTTCATTTTATTTACTATAAAGCCCCTTGCAACATTTGCTCTAAATTTTCAGTTTACTCACTTGGACATTTCATCAAACAGTTTGCTTGTAAGCTCTTAAATTGCTAGTTATGGTTTTCCTTTCATGCTTTGATGTTTTAAGATGCTGTTATGAATATGAAGGGCTTCTAATTAGAATAGTTGTGCTCTGAAATGAAATGAAGAAGCAATGCAATGTTTCCTTTGGACTTTGAATGCAACAATATGACTGAAACTCAGCTACAGCTATATGACATTTAGTAATACACTTAGTATGCAACTTTGAAGAGTGAACTGTACTTAATCAATTCCAATATGTATATATTTACCAATGCTAATCAAGTGGCCACAGTACGGTGAGTTCAGTATGCAATGCATTCACTAAGAACTACTGCAATTACAAGTTACAATATAGGTATGACTCTTTAAATGTCAATATAATGAAAATAGAGCCTGGATCGATGCTATTTCCCACATCCAGCTGATATGTATGGGCAACGATGAGAGTGATGGAGACCACAAGCTGGAAAGACTACCACCTCAATAAATGTGTTTAATCAACCCAAGTAATTGAAATGAATATCTGACTCCCTTTGTCTATGTCGAACTTGCTGGGAGCTTTGGAATTAAAGGCCGGATAGTGAGACTAGACTTGTCGGCTGTCAACTTAACCTTTGTTTTGTCTTATTGGAATCACCCTCTTTGTCTTATCTGATCTGGACACTATACTTGTCTTTTGCGTCAGATGACTGGATGTTATATTGCTCTCGTCTAAAATCTGGTATCTTTTGCTCATTAAATCGCATATAGCTCCAATTTCTTAACATGCGCTGGCTTTGTCTTCTTCTCTATGACGATTGCTGAATAGAATATTATTCGCTATTAAAAATGCGTCAAAACAAGCAGGACCCAGATGACAGTCTCCTTCTGAATACTCGTCTTTCCTGGAAACGAATTTGTAAATTTTTCCTTCTTTACATAGAACTAAATTCGTCTTTATCTATATTTGTTTTAAAACTGCAGAAGACTTCCGAATTTTCCACGATTTCCTCCTATTTCATCTTTCCTCATAAAAGCAACTCTTAAAATATTATCGGTTAGCTAAAAATAAAACACGGCTTCAAGAAGGACCCAACAAATAAGATTGAATTTTTTTGCAAACAAGCTCTATTAATTTGCTACCTGAATCTTGTCTTATTTGTGCCGTTTTTCACTAATTCATCTTTTTCTGTATATATCTGATGTCTTTAGCGGACTTGCTCTATCGACACCTGGAAGCAATTCCCGTAGCAATATAATCACCTAGAACATTTATTGACCCCTTCAGCTAGCCACGATTTGATAAGAATCTATCACAATAATATTTCACTAAAATATTAAGCAATTTCTTATGGAAGTATGGTGCTGAGGACCAAGGACGGCATTTAGAAATTCACTGAAAAATGATTCTTATTACAATCGGCCTACTGCTAGTCAAACCATTTGTCCTTTTCACCATTCGATAACTAGTCTCTGGTCTCCTTATGAAATACGTCTCCTTCAGAAAAGTCGACCACTTCAGAATATGAATTATTTAGTATAGCTTGACTCCAAACTTTTCAATTTCGTCTTTTTCTAGAAACCTTAATTTTTGTTTGTTACGGCTTCTAACATCTGCCGTGGCTCAGAACAACCATGATTTCTTTCGATTGAAAATTTGACTTAATTGAATTCAAATATAATACGACTTCATCTGATTTATATTTCTGCAAATACTCTCAAATAAACTCTGATATCAAATCAAAATAAATCTGAGATTCATCAAACCCTAAATTCTGAAGGTGAATATATATATATATATATTTTTCAACACAGGATGGCAGGAAAACCGCTCTGATACCATTGTAAGAACCCGACTAGTTCTCAGCTTCTATACTATTTTGCTACTGAATGCACTGTCTCAATTTGTTTTGGTGTTTTGAATAGATATATCGTTTTTTTGTGTTTTGAGGGTTTATTGACATAAAAAGCAAATAACATAAAACTGAAACTTATTACAATAATCTAAAATTTCTGAAACAACTGATCTACTGCTGCAATTAATCTTTATTTCTCGAGAGAATGGAAAATTACGTTATTTTCAAAATAAATACAATGGCAATAACATGGAACCTGATTTTTATATGATTTTTGCCTTGCCTTCAACTGGAACTGAAGCATTTCACTATTCATGACAACACTGTAGCATTTTACTATTCACGTGTCACTATTCACGCATCACTATTCACACGTTACTATTCATGCGAGGCTATTCATGGTCATACTGTAGCAGCAGGTACAAACTTTAATAAGCAAAGGATTAATCTTTAAATATTCTGATCTGCAATGAAACCCCTATTAATCTCCGAATCTTCTTCACAACTGCTGAGGCACAAATCAGAGTCTTTGTATGAAACTCTCTAGATACCAAATTCGCTGGATATTTCACCAGTTCAAATGGAAACTCATAGAAGAACTACATTCTTCAATGGCAATGGCTGAAACCCTTCTCAGAGCACAAAACCTATTTTCAAAATAATAGCAATAACAATGGATGCCGAGAATGAGCTCTTAAGTCTCTTTTTATTCTTTCCTTAGGAGAGCTCAAACACCTTCCTGGCCAATGTGGGATAAAAGATTTATTCCCACATTAAATTATTCACTTAACGCACTTTATTATATTAAAGTGACTTTATTATTATAAAGTTACTTTATAACTTTATAATAATATTAAAATATTAAATAAATCACTTAAGTCACTTAAATTTTAATATCTCTTGATTTACTTGTCTGATTGCTAAGCCGTCTGAGCCAGGAGTCGAGAGACTAAATCCACATGTGACTAAACTGAGATTCTAAAAATAGCAGGGTGCTCCCATGACTTACTAAAAATAGTAAGTCTAGCCAAAAGATGTCCGATTGACCCTGAACGAAAGCCAAGCAAAGAAACTCCGCTAACCGAGGCTGAGCCATGCCTCACAAGACCTCCTAATCTCCTCATTAGCCTATGGAGGTCGCATAATAGGCTAACTCTACACTGCAAAGAGATGTCAACTAGAAGGGGACATGACAGATTTTTAATTATTAAATAAACAAATATCTTATGAAATATCTTAGAGGAAATATCTTGTGATTTGATTTGGAAAGATATTTTGGGATTGTGACATGAGTTAGAAAATTGAAAACTGGCGTTGGGAAATAATTCATGTAGAGAATCATTGTGTTAAGTGAAAGAGGGGAAAAAGGCTACTTCACGAGAATAAAAATTGTATTTTGGGGTGGTACAAAATTGGAAGAAGTTCTCGGGATATTGGCTTTAGTTTTATTTTCAACTTTCTTGAAAAGAGGATTATTTTGGAAGAGGCTTTGATAATTTTGGAATCTTAAGGTGAGGCTCTACTCCAAACTTCAATTCTTCAAGCATCTAAAATAAGTTCTTTATTGTTTTTATTTAAATTCAAATTGGAAAAGGTTATTAGAATTAGTTGTTTTCTGGGAAAAGATTGTTTGTACAATGAAGAAAATTTTATTTGTTTTAAAGCTTTGATATATTTTGAGAATTGGAAAGATTGTCATGAAAGATTTAGAGTCCCAGATTAAATTCTTATATTCTTTTAAAAAGATGAATTGTTTTAAAATAGTAGAATTCTTAGAATGCTTATATAGAAAATTTGGAAAACCTCTATAGGAATTGATTTCAATCTTCCTGTTAAAATTTGTAGAAAGCCTCTGATTGTATTGGAAAAGATCTTCCTATAGAATATTTTTCTTTTCTTTTCCAATTAGATTTATTTGTCTTGAGAAATTAAAAACCTCTGGTAAATTAGTAAATATCCTCTTATAGAATTTTTTTATGAAAAAATTTCTCATCTAGAGCAATCATTTTGATATATATATATATATGCATATATATATATATGCATATTTTTTTTAAAGTTCCTGTAAAAAAAATATATTTTGAAAAACCCGAACTTAATTTCCTAGGATGAGTTTTAATAAAATCGTAGGTTTGAAAAGAAAATTTATAGTTAAAATTTTATGTGGATTGGGGGCTACCCCCACTGCCACCCCCATAGGGGAGGCAACATTTTGGAGGCAACACCCAGTGCTACCTTCACAGGTCACGCCCTCCATAAGGGGGTCAGCTGTGAGTATACAACCTGAATTAATGGTCGCTTCAAATGTTCGTCCGCTTTTCATTCGATTTTAATTTTGGTTCTAAATATATATAAAATATAATATGCATATATATATATATAAAAATATATTTATATATATATATATATTTATATATATGTATATTTATTTATGTATATATGTATATATATTTATGTATATATATAATATTTATATATATTTAATATTTGTTTGGAAACTATAATTTAATTTTTTAATATTTAAATATATATATATTCAAATATATATATTTAAATGAATTTAATAATAGGTGCATGTAAATGCACGAACTAGATGTTTTTTAAATGAAATGATTTAAAAGGGAAATTGATTTTTAGATAGATGTAAATTGGGAAATTGAATTAAATAATTATATTTAATTTCTTTATTGACAATAATTGAAATTGTATTATGTTAGAATTATTTTGAGCAATGTATTATTGTTTTCTTGGAATGAAAATTAGATTAAGGAAATCATAATGATAGTTTAAGTACCATGCCTGAATTGCTTATTTAATTATGATATCTTTTGTCTAGGTCTGTTAGTTGTGAATGTGTAATCCTTCGAGATGTTGTAATATTATGTGGGGGTTGTTGTGATTTTTTTTCAACCCTTTGTTATCCTTGGGTAGTGCACCTAGTTGTGATTCAATTTAAACACTTGGTTAGTACGAACGAGATGTGTTGCCTCTTGCATTATGGTTGGGATTTAATAACTGTTTTTGTGCACTTTGTCTACCCTTGGTTTATGGATTAGATCCTTATGTTGTAAATATGGGAGTGGCTCTCAATGGGGGATGATGCACAAAGTGATGCCAAGATAACTCATGTGAGAGTTAGATAATTCAGTGGAAATTAAATGAAATTATTAGGGGAAAGGTAGCCTTAAAACACATAACTTGTTAATTGTGCCTCGCTTATTAGAACAAGGTATCATTTAGACTTGAGATGAGATGGGAAGGGTTGGAATGGAAAATTCATTACTTGTCCCTTTGAAAGATATTTGACTCTACATTGGTTTGCATGTGGGGTCAGGTATCATGAGAGGATACCAGGATAACCCAAGATGGGGTTCAAGGCCTAGGAAGATCTGTCAAGATAACCCATGCAACTTTTTGATGACACTCCTCCTATGACAATATTTTATATTGTTTAGTTGATGTACTCTATTATTTTATTCTAGAAGCAATGTAACCTTCATATTATGTATTGTACTTGTATAGTTTAGTCTTGTGGTTGCTTGTGTCTTAGGGTTGTTGGTTATAACTAGGAAACTCTTTTACCATCTCCTAGCATGGTGGGTGGGCCTTGAGGTACCACATGGTTGGGTGGGATGTTCACCTTACACCATTGGGTTTCCACTTCATGTTTGTGATGGCAGGATCTTCCAGATTGGAGAGCTTGCATGTTCCAGTTGCTTTGTACTATCTCTTGTGTACTATTGGATCAGTTGGATGTTAGTGTATATGTACTACTCATTTGTATTCGAGGAGAATCCTTGTATCATTGTAATTGTAATATTGTTTTTATGATCTACCTCATTTTGGAAAAGAGCCTTGTAACTACTATATTGAATGATTACAATCTCTAAATGGTTTTAATATGTACTTTATAATCTTATGAAATGAGTTTAATATTATTGGATCTATGATCTTTATTTCATGAGTATAATTTATATGTTGTTGATTAGTTTACTTTTTTAAGTTATGGATTTCAAATGTAAGTGTTTTCGTGTACCTTAGATGATGCATGTGTTAATTTTAGTTCACTTTACTTATTATTAATTGCACTTTTAAAAAAAAATTCTATGCTTTCGTTGTAATTGTGTCATCCTCTAGGGTTACGTGGCGGGATATTACACATGGTATCAGAGCCTGATTTTAAATGTCAGGTGCTCTGGGATAATGTTGAGCCCATTAAGTTGATAGTTGTGTAGGATTTAAGTTTGGGTTACCTTGTCTTATACCTTGGTATGTCTATGTAGGATCATGCCACCTAGGCAAGGTCATGATAGAGGTCGTGGTCAAGGCCTAGAAGGAGGCCACAATGGTTGTCAGTAGGACTCACCTCCCCATGTTCCCCATGACTCAGATCATGAGGAACAATAGGCTTCCCAGAAAGCTCCAGGATGCGATGACCAGAATCAAGATCCATCAAGGATCGAGGGCGCCCAGTTGCATTGATTGTTAGAGGAGACTCCTTCTCAACTTGAATTGAGGCATGATAGAGATTAGATAGATATTGGTGAGGGAGATAAAACCCCTAGATAGAGAGAGGTTCTAGGACAATAGGAGGTGGTCACAACTGCTCATATGAGAGACCTACTTAGAGCCCATCCACCCACTTTCGATGGTTTTGGCAACAAACTACAGGCTGAGACATGGTTGATAGACTTGAACTAGTTTATTTTATGCACCCTTATGGTAGCAACACCGAGGCTACTTGTGCTATTATGCACTTGCGATACTTTGCATATACCTTGTGGAGATTGGAGGAGCAAAAGCTCTGTATTAACATTGATTCAATTTCCTAGGATATGTTCATCGAGAGATTTAGAGCCAAATTCCTAACTGACCATTGGCGACAACATCGTGGAGATGAGTTTCATGCTCTATGACAAATGGAAATGTCAGTAGAACTGTATGATCATAGATTCTACAAGCTCAAATAGTGTGCTAGTATTGGTGATGATGAGGGCATGCTAGTTTAGCACTTCATTAGGGGCCTAAATTCTTGGATCAATGGTGGTGTTCAAGTTTTCAAACCCAAGACCATGGAGATAGCAGTAGAGAAGGCCAAACTAGTGGAGGAGAATTTGGCGATGACGTTGGGTGGACATATTCGAGTACAAATAGGCAGTGCTTGAACTGTAGGACCTAGTTCACATAGCGGCCAGGCTCGGGGAGTTGGACCACCTAGGACATAACAGGTGCCTACACAAAGTGGTCAACATCATAATTCACAGAGGAAATAGAAGAATTTCCAGCCTAGACAAGGTGACAAATATTAGTTAGGGGGTGACAAAAACTAGAGGTGAGTCAAACGCTTCAATTATGAGTAGCTGACATAGAGTACACAGTCTACCTATAATAGGGGTAGTGTTTAGCAGTCAAGTGCACCTCCTAGAGGTAGAGGATTTGGCAGGAGTACATGACATTTTCCTTGTGGCCAACATGGTCACATAGCATGACAGTGTCCCAATAGGAGCACATCAGGTTATACTCGGAGGCCAGCAGTGTCAGAGTCGACTGTTGGTGATGCAGGTAGAGGTCATCGAGTATTTTCTATGGTTGACGACCACTAGGTTGATCATCAGAGCATAGTGGTAGAGACTTCAGGTATATTACAGGGTAAAATGGTTACCATCCTATTTGATTGAAGAGCATCAAATTCATTTATTTCATTGTTTGTCATAGCACATTGTAGGCTGAGGGCAATTAAGTACGACATTAGGTGGCAGGTCAAATTAGCCTCTGGTGCTAAAGTTGCAGCGCATTCCCTAGTAAATGATTATAGATTGGAGATTGGATCCTTTCACACTATAGTAGACCTCCACACTATACCATTGGGGTCATATTACATCATCTTAGGGATGGATTGGTTAGAGGCTCACAAAGCCGTTATTGACTATCGACGAAAGTTGATTCGATGCATTGATGTATCTAGTAGGCAGGTCGAGATAGTGGGAGTTCAGAGACCCATATCATTGAGGATGATCTCGGCTATGCAGCTGAGGAGATGTGTACATTAGGGTTGTCAATTGTTTGTAGTGATAGTAGATGACTTGGAGTTAGGAGATAGTGAGGAGCAGGTTTCACTTGATAGCCAACCCATACTTTAGCAGTATGCAGATGTATTTCCCAGTGAGATTCCATGGATGCCACCTTAGCGTGACATCAATTTCAAGATTGATCTTATACCTTGATCTGAGCCTATTTCAAAAGCTTTGTACTGTATGACTACAAAAGAGCTTAAGAAGCTTTGCTTGCAGTTGGAGGAGCTTCTAGCAAAGGGTTTCATCCGCCCTAGTGTTTCACCTTGAGGAGCACTAGTAATTTTTGTGAAGAAGAAGGATGGATCTCTCCGATTGTGCATAGACTACCACAAGCTAAATAAAGTGACAATCAGGAACCGATATCCCTTAATAGGATCGATGATTTATTTCATCAGATCAAGGGTGCTATGGTCTTTTCAAAAATCAATTTTAAGTCACGGTACCATTAGCTACACATATTTAATTCTGACATTCATAAGATGACATTACACACTCGTTATGGTCACTATGAGTTTACATTGGTACCATTTGGGTTGACAAATGCACCATCTTTATTCATGAGCTTGATGAACGAAGTCTTTCACACATATCTTGATAGATTCATACTCGTATTCCTTGATGAAATATTTATCTATTCTAGGATAATAGAGGAGCATGAGGAGCATTTGAGACAAGTTTTGTAGTTTTTGAGAGACAATCAGTTCTACGCTAACCTATCCAAATCCAAGTTCTTTCAGACCAAGGTTAAGTATCTTGGACATGTGATATCAGGAGAGGTTATTGCAGTGGATCCTGCAAAGATTCAAGAGATCATTGATTGTCTTGCACCCACAAATGTGAAAGAGATATGTAGTTTCATGGTTTTAGCAAGTTATTATGGACACTTTATTCAGGGTTTCTCAAGGATAGGACATCCTATCACTTCTCTTCAAAGGAAAGGGAAGAGATTCATCTAGTTAGAGCAGTGTTAGGTAGCATTTTAGACTCTGAAGGAGAGGTTGACTAGTGCACTGATTCTTGTCATACATGATCCTACTAGAGATTTTTTGTATATACAGACACATCTTTGGAGGGATTAGGAGCAGTCTTGATGCAGGATGGTCGAGTTATTGCATATGAGTCTCACAAACTCAAGGATCATGAGTTGACTTACCCCATGCATGATCTTGAGTTAGCAATGATAGTACACACTTTGAAAAGGTGGAGACACTTCCTATTGGGGCACATATTTGAGTTGCATAGTGACCAAGGGATCCTATAGTACATCTTCACGTAGCCCAATCTTAATGCCAGGTAGAGGTGATGGATGGAGTTCCTTTGTGAGTATAACTTCGAGGTAAAGTTCATCCACAGGAAGGAGAATGTAGTTGTCGATGCTCTCAGTAGACAGAGACATGAGTTGTCAGTGGTGACTCTTGGTGTGCATTTGAGGAGTCAGATCCTTTCTACACTTCCTACAGACAACTAGTATAAGGAGGTGAGCTCAGAGATAGAGACAAGCAGGACTCTTGAGGGTAGATTCTCAAGTTATTCTCTAGAGTCATATGGTTTGTTGAGACACATGGGACACATTTATGTTCCATATTCTGGAGATCTTCGTACCTGGGTTATGACAGAGGCACATCGAGCACCCTATTCAACTCATCCTAGAGTGAAGAAGATGCATGACAATTTGTGACAGTTATATTTCTGGGTAGGTATGAAGTGAGACATCATTGAATTTATGTCGAGGTGTTTGGAGTGTCAGTGAGTGAAGGTTGAACACCAGCATCTGACAAAACTTCTACAACTACATTTAGTGCCAAAACGGAAATGGGATATAATCTCATTGGATTACCCAACTCTTCACAATGGCACGATGCCATTATGGTGACATTGGATAGGTTGACGAAGGTAGCACACTTCTCTCCTATTCGTTCATCCTATAATGCTTTGTTTGTTGCTAGAGTGTTAATTGGAGATATTGTTAGGTTTCACGGTATTCCTTGTCAGATCATTTATGGTAGGGATCGTGTGTTCACCTCATCTCTTTGGACATCATTGCAACATGCCATGGGGACATATTTGAACTTTAGTTCAGCGTATCACCCTTAGATAGATGGAAAGACCGACAGGGTCAACCAAATCCCCGAGGATATGTTATGAATGTATGTGATGGACCAGCACACACGATGGGAGGACTATCTCCATTTAGTGGAGTTTTTATATAATAACAACTATCAGAGTTTGATTGGTATGCCTCCTTTCTAGGCATTGTATCGATGAATTTTTTAGACTCCTTTGAGTTGGGACTGATTAGAGGATAGAGTTCTATTAATTCCTGAGATGCTTCAGGACATGGAGCAACAGGTGATCCAGATCAGGGAACATTTGGTTGCTGCATAGCATAGGTAGAAAAAGTATGCAGATGTGCATTGGGTGGACAATCTATTTGTAGTAGGTGGTTGAGTCTTTTTGCAAGTGCATCCATGAAATATTCCAATCCAATATGGAAAAAGCTCTAAGCTCGCACCTCACTTCATCGGTCCATTTGATATTATTGAGAAGATTGGACCAATATCTTATCATCTTGCTTTGTTGCCCAGTCTCTCGTTTATACACGACGTATTCCATGTTTCAGTACTTAGGCTTTACCACCCTGATATATCTCACATCCTTGATTAGAATGCCTTACAGGTAGAGGACATGCCACTATCTTTGAAGCCCATGGTCATCATGCAACACAAGAGACTTGCCCTTAGGGGTCGAGATATCATGCAGGTTAGTGTCCAATGGGATCCGAGATATGATACATCAGCTACCTAGGAGGATACGACCAGGATGAGAGAGCTCTATCCCTATTTGTTCACAGGCTTCCAAGAGTAAGCTTGATTCTAGGGGGAGGATGTAGCACCCCTCCGATTTGCTCATGTTTTTTAGAGATTTCTTTTATTTTGATAGACTGTGATACTATGATTTTATTTGATCACTAACATTATAGAGATGATGGTTTTTATATTGAGATGTGACAATATGTACTATTTTGGTGATTATTGATTATGACATGCTCTCTAGTTAGCATAGTTGATTATGTGATTTGATATTGATATATGTTCATATGTAGTTATTTGATGTATTGGTTTCGTCAGTTTTGATGTAACACTATATTGGTGAAAGGGATGGGATTGCATCACTCGCTGGCGAGCACCCCGCGATTCTATGATTTTCCCTTCATGGTGTGATTGTTCATGATCTATATACATGTACGACATATGTTTTGATTGTGGGATTGTAGGTATAGGACATCGAATCCACCTGGATTTTACATATTTGAGTGTTTTCATTGCCCAACAGAGTAGTTGATTGGGAGGTAGTAACAAGATTTCCTTGTCAAACCACAACCCTGGTCACAGTGTGTCGTCAGTCCTTGTTTTGGTCATGTTTTTTGTCATGTTGTTCTCGTTTTCCTTGTCATTTAATTATTTTGCAAGGTATGATTTATGAGAAATTATTGTTAATAAATATTTGTAATTTTTTAAATTGATTATTTATTTGATTGGGATTAATGTTGTTGGAAGCTTTAAATTTGATTTAATTAATAAAATTTATTTTATTTTGTAGAGTAATTTAATTATTTCGATTAAATTTATTTTATATAGTGATCAAAATTAATTAGATTAAATTTGATATTAAAATTGTAAGATTATTAAAGTTTTATTTAATTAATTATTTAAATTAATTAAATAAAGTTGTGAATTTAAATGAATGGATAATTAAAATTAATATTTGATTATAAATTATTAAATAAACAAATATCTTAGAGGAGATATCTTGTGATTTGATTTGGAAAGACATTTTGGGATTGTGACACGAGTTAGAAAAATGAAAACTGGTGTTGGGAAGTAATTCATGGAGAAAATAATTGCATTAACTGAAAGAGGGGAAAAAGGCTATTTCACGAGAATGAAAATGGTATTTTGGGGTGGTAGAAAATTCGAAGAAGTTCTCAGGATATTGGCTCTGGTTTTATTTTCAACTTTTGGGAAAAGAGGATTATTTTGGAAGAGGATTTGATAATTTTGGACTCTAGAGGTGGGGCTCTACTTCAAATTTCAATTCTTCAAGCATTTGAAATAG
The DNA here is from genome assembly GCA_007115665.2 of Sequoiadendron giganteum. Classification (NCBI taxonomy): domain Eukaryota; kingdom Viridiplantae; phylum Streptophyta; class Pinopsida; order Cupressales; family Cupressaceae; genus Sequoiadendron; species Sequoiadendron giganteum. The sequence goes on along the minus strand of CM021107.1, from coordinate 565,178,697 downwards.
GTTCTTTATTGTTTTTATTTAAATTCAAATTGGAAAAAGGTTATTAGAATTAGTTGTTGTCTAGGAAAAGATTTCTTGTACAATGAAGAAAATTTTATTTGTTTTAAAGCTTTCATATGTTTCGAGAGTTGGAAAGATTTCCGTGAAAGCTTTAGAGCCTCAGATTAAACTCTTATATTCTTTTGAAAAGATTAATTATTTTTAAACAATAGAATTCCTAGAATGGTTATATAGAAGTTTTGGAAAACCTCTGTACGAATTGATTTCAATATTCATGTTAAAATTTGTAGAAAGCCTTTGATTGTATTGGAAAAGATCTTCCTGTAGAATATTTTTGTTTTCTTTTCCAATTAGATTTATTTGGCTTGGGAAATTAAAAACCTCTAGTAAATTTGTAATGTTCCTCTTGTAGATTTTTTTTGTGGAAATATTGCTCATCTGGAGCAGTCATTTATATATATATATATATATATATATTGATATATATAGATACATATATAAATATAAATATATAAGCATGTTTTTTTAAAAGTTCCTATAAAAAAAATTATTTTGAAAAACCCGGATTGAATTTCATACGGTGATTTTTAATAAAATCATAGGATTGAAAATAAAATTTATAGTTAAAAATTTATGGCGATTGGGGGCTACCTCCACCACTGCCCCCATAGGAGAGGCAACGTTGTGGAGGCAACGCCCAACACTGCCTTCACAGGTTACGCCCCCCATAAGGGGGTTGGATGTGAGTATACAACCTGGTTTAATGGCCGCTTCAAATGTTTATCTACTTTTCATTCGATTTTAATTTTGGTTTTAAATATATATCAAATATAATATGAATATATATATGCATAAATATATATTGAATATTTTTTTGGAAACTGTAATTTAATTTTTTAATATTTAAATATATATAATTATATATAAATACATATATAAATATATATATATATATATATATTCAAATATATTTTTAAATGAATTTAATAATAGGTGCATGTAAATGCATGAATTAGATATTTTTAAAATGAAATGATTTAAAAGGGAAATTAATTTTTAGATAGATGTAAATTGGGAAATTGAATTAAATAATTAGATTTAATTTCTTTATTGACAATAAATCAAATTTTATTAAGTTAGAATTATTTTTAGAAATGTATTATTTTTTTCTTGGAATGGAAATTAGATTAAGGAAATCATAATGATAGTTTAATTACCATTCTTGAATTGCTTATTTAATTATGATATCTTTTGTCCACGTAAGTTGGGAAATTGGTTAGTTTTGAATGTGTAAACCTTCTAGATGTTGTAATATTATGTGCAGGTTGTTGTGATGTTTTGTTCAGCCCTTTGTTATCCTTGGGTAGTGCACCTAGTTGTGATTCAGTTTAAACACCTGGTTACTATGAACGGGATGTGTTGCCTCTTGCATTATGGTTGGGATTTAATAACCATTTTTGTGCACATTGTCTACCCTTGGTTTATGGATTAGATCCTTGTGTTGTCAATAGGGGAGTGGCTCTCACTGGGGGTCGAAGCACAAATTGGTGTCAGGATAACTCATGTGAGAGTTAGATAATTCAGTGGAAATTAAATAAAAGTATTAGGGGAAAGGTTAGCCTTAAAACACATTACTTGTTAATTGTGCCTCGCTTATTGGATCAAGGGATCATTTAGACTTGAGATGAGACATGAAGTCCTAGAATGGCAAGGTCATTATCTTATCCCTTTGAAATATATTTGACTCTGCATCGATTTTCATGTGGGGCCGAGGATCAATGAGAGGCTACCAGGATAACCCACGATGGGGGTCGGGGCCTACGAAGATTTGCCAGGATAACCCATGCAACTTTTTGATGACACTCCTCCTATGAAAATAATTTATATTGTTCAGCTAATGTACTTGATTCTTTTACTCTAGAAGCAATGTAACCTTCATATTATGTATTCTACTTGTATTGTTTAGTCTTGCGATTGCTTGTGTCTTGAGGTTGTTGGTTATACCTAGGAAGCCCTTTTACTCTCTCCTAGCATGGGGGGTGGGCCTTCAGATACCACATGGTTGGGTGGAATGTGCACCTTACACTATTGGGTTTCCATTTCATGTTTGTGATGATGAGATCTTCTAGATTAGAGATCTCGCATGCTCCAATTGCTTTGTACCATCTCTTGTGTACTATTGGATCAGTTGGATGTTAGTGTCTATGTACTACTCATTTGTATTCGAGGATAATCCTTGTATCATTGTAATTGTAATATTTTTTATATGATCTACCTCATTTTGGAAATGAGCCTTGTAACTTCTATATTGAATGATTACAATCTATGAATGGTTTTAATATGTACTTTATAATCTTATGAAATAAGTTTAATGTTATTGGTACTATGTTATTTATTTCATGAGTATAATTTATATGCTATGGATTAGTTTACTTTTGTAATTTATGGATTTCAAATGTAAGCATTGTCGCATACCTTAGAGGATGCATACATTAAGTGTAGTTCACTTTACTTATTGTTAATTACACTTTAAAAAAAAATTGTTACGCTTCCATTGCAATGTGTAGTAGGGCATTACAATAGAATATTATTTAATTAATGTAGATGATGGAAAATTGTAATGTGTTAACAAACACAAATTCATAGAATTTTCCACAATCCAATTTTTCTTTTCACATTTTCACCTCCATCCATAGTTTTGACATAGCCTATATTTTAAGAAACCAATAGTTGTAGAAAAGTAAAGATAATTTGTAATATAATTAGAAATGTAAACATATCCTCCAACATAAGAAAATGAGTGTTAGATATGCATTAAATTGATACAATCTATAATATAAAGATAAATGTAAATCATATCATCTCAAAATTGGTTAAGGTGAGATTCTAATTATAATGGGATTATGTATTCAAATAAGAAATTTGATAAAGTGGAAAACTTATAATAGGAGTAAATTACATGCCAACACAAATATTTTACGTGGGCCTTCATTAAAAAATGTACTCTTCATGAGCCCATGGAGGAAATTGATAGTGTACTACAAGTCTTAGGAATATGAGGGTTGCATTATTTCCCTCTTGCAATGGATTTTATATTTAAAAATGAATACATTCAATTTGGTTGTTAAAAAATCATTGAATTATGATCATCTAAAATTTTAGTTGTTATTTTTGTATCAAATCTACAATGACGTGACTAATTTGTGTAATGAATTTATTTGTTTTAATGTTTTCTATGGAACGCTTACATCAAGTATCAATTTTTATTTGAATTGTGAAATATATTTATTTTGATGTCCTTATTTGTCATAACCCACTTTAAAAACTACATGTTCATTATAATTCATGCAAGGTGATCCACCACGTGTTAGTATGTTATTATCTTTACATATAGACATACAAAGAGATAGATATATATTATATATATTAATACAAGGAGATATGTATAATATATATGATATAGATATATTATAAATATTAGATAAAGATATATTATATTATAAACTGTCCACTATTAAATTAGATTATACAAAGATATAAATTAGTCACTATTGAATTTGACTCCAATTTCCAATGGTCGTTCATCAGACTTTTGACGATCTATTGTCAGTCGATCGATGAATCGTAGAAATTAGTGTCATCGCTCACTTTTCATTTATATTCCGATGGACTGTAAAACATCAAACTCACAACGCAAGTTTGTCAGAACCGCAACACCTACTTCGTTGATCGAGCGACAAAAAGTGGTCAGAGCATGGGCGACATACCTTCGTTGAAGCGTTGGAGCAGCGACATACGTTCATCGGAACCATGATGACAGTTCCGTCGATTTGGCGACAAACAGTACCCAGAGCACGGGTGACATACCTTTTCCAAAGCATTGAATTAACGACAGAAGTTCGTCGCCATTACGATAAAATTTTTGACATATTGCAAATATTGGTGAGATATCAAGACTTTTACATGGATCAAAATTTCCTGAAAAGATATATCGAGAGGACTGGCTTGTGGTCTTAGTAAGGAAGTTTCATCGACGAAGCATGAGGGAAGCATATCGGCAAGACATATACCATCAGAGTAAGTTTTGAATGTCTACCTGACCCGCTATGATATTGCTAAGAATACATCGGCAGGAGTCTTGGCAACATACTTCAGATTGAAATAGTGACAGAAGTTTGTCGAACTCACGACGAAATAGGAAATTCATTACAAAGAAATTCTGTCAGAGATATTGTAAATTCGACAGAATAATGATTTTTTATTTTTTTAAAACTAATCTTTGAAATGTAGGCATATCGGTGAAAGATCAAGACTATTACAATGATCAAAATTGCCTAAGAAGATACATCGAGAGGACTAGCTTGTGGTCTCTGCAATGAAGTTTCATCGACGAGATACACATCTTGTCTCATCGATGAAGCACGAGGGAAGCATATCAACAAGACATATACCATCGGAGTAAGTTCTAAATGTCTACCTGACCCGCTATGTGACGCCGATAAGATTACAACGGTATGATTCTTGGTGACATACTACAGATCAAAATAACGACAAAATTTTTTCAAACACGTGATGAAATAGGCAAGTCATTACGACGAAAGTTCATTGGATATATTACAAATTCGTCAGACGCTTTTGGAGGTCTGTCAAAAATTTGACGGAACAATGCATTTTTTAATTTAAAAAAAGCTATTTGTTCAAATGTAGGCATATCGGTGAAAGATCAAGACTGTTATAGCAATTAGAATTGCCTGTGGTCTCAGTGATGAATTTTGATCCGTGAGATACTCATATTGTCTCATTGATGAAGCATGAAGGAAGCTTATTGGCAAGACATATAACATTAAAGTAAGTTCTAAATGTCTACCCAACCTACTATGTGATGCCGATAAGATTACATCATCGATAATCTTGGCGACATAGCTTAGATCAAAAGAATAATCATCAGGGAGACTCACCACGTCAAGGAAACTGCATGCATAATATCCTAGTGATACATGATCTCTTATCGATGAAGATATAAATGGATCAAAATACTTATTGGGGTGACTGAGGGTGATATTTAAAAGTAGCAGGAGGCTCCAAAGTGAATCCATAGAGATAATGATAGGACATAAGGATAGGTCAATCAAAGAGAGAAAGTTGATGTGCCAAGACCATGGGCATTTAATAGGGGTAGTAAAAGACAAGATGGATTTTCATCAATGCTCAGATATAAAGGACATATTGGAAGATTTCATTATGAAAATTTAGATCATAGTATTATTAACCTTGTTTGGACAAATGCAATGGCATTAGTGTCCAGAGTTAAGAGGCCGTTCAACTTTGCATTTCAATAAATTATTGTATGCATTGAGTAAGTGTTTACAAGGTAGAAAAATGACAGTCATATGACTATTTAAAATATCAAATAGCATGTCAATTGTTGTGTTAAATTAGGCTTACAGAGGCATGGATTTATCATTTGTTGTATACATCTGCAGTCCAAGCTCTAGGCCTGCATTATTTGGTTACTATGTATGAGAAATGAGCAATGAATAATTGTAGAATATGGAGGCTATGGATGATATTATGATGGCCACATTTTATGTTGATAAAAAATTGGAGAAAAATATAAAACCTATGATGAGTCATGAGATCAAGGGGACTGTCATGGACAACAAGCACAACCTACGAACTGGATTTTAATTTTGCTAAAAAGGAAAAAATCAAAATAGTGAATATTAAACTACACACTAGAATATAAATTTGTAGAAAATGAGCAATTTGGTGAGAAAAAGTACCTGAAGTGCATCTTGGATACTTAGCTAGTGTACTAAAAAATAGGATTGCAAACCCAAAAATATTCTCACTCTGGAAATTCAATAGAAAAATATAGAATGTTATCTTGGATACCTATCTCTTAGATAGTCAATAAAAAAATATGAGAATTATTATGAATGGTTTTACCTGATCCCAATCTTGATCTCCATGTTTGAGAGCCTTCTCTTTAAGACCCCATGAATCCAATTTGATCCATTTTTTCCGAAAGAGATATTAATGTGTAAACAAGGAGCCACATTTAGACAAACTGGTTGTTGATTTCTTCTAAGAAATTTAAAGACTACAAAAAGAAGATACCTAATGGGGATAATATGGGATTCCTAGAGAAAGCATTTCAATATGGCCTCGAGCAGCAATGAAAAAATTTGGAATAGCTTCATACTAAATCCTAAAAACATGACATTGAAAGTTTCTTAGGAACTAGGTCCTCTCGCCTAGATTAAATTAAGGAAAACATTTTGTAAACACAATATTTATAGAAGAATATGAATGTAAAGGAAAATGGATATTAGCAAAACATAAATGTAAATAAAATTAGTGTGAGCAGAAAATGAATCTAAATTGCTCTTGAAAAGATAAAATCATACCCAATTAGCATTAAGTTATACTAACCTTGTACTCATTGCCATTGTCAATCTTGAAGGTTACTTTGATGCCTTCTGCAGAAACTCTTTGTCCATGAGGCAAGAGAAGGCAGGAAAACCAAGTGTATATTGATGACTTCCTAACAATCAAAAAGAAACAAGCAACCAGTCAACCCTATTAGAACAAAATAATCTTATGAATTGATTTTATTTGTTTTACTGGCTAATGGATAGTGGACCTATTTCTCTTGAATTGAGATACTACTAAGATGTGTTGACTGGTGATTTTAGACTACCGATATTCTACTTCAATCTCTATAAGTTACTTTTGTCTTAAATATATTCAAGATAACTCTACAAAAAAAATCCCTGATCTCTTAGAAATTATGCAAATTATTTTTTTAATACTTCTCCATTTTAAAAATTTCTTTCAAAAATTCATAGAAAGATATGTAATTCCATATTTGAAACTTACATATTTTAATTTTACTAGTTCTGTAATTATAGGATATGATTCCAACAATTGTGAAATGCATTGGAAATATGCTGGATGAATGAAATAAACTATGCGATTGGCAGGTGTAAATCCAAATTCCTTAACCCTTTCTAGCATCCTGCTTCCCTGTTTTAAAACATGTTCTTTGGAATAGGGCATGAAAATCCATCTAAGTATAATGAAAAGGATATTATTGTCAGATATTATATTACAGTAAGTTGAATGAATGTAAGTAGAGATATTCTAGCATACCTATAGATTGTACAAAATTTCATGGTTAAGTGGAAGCCTCCCATCAAAAACAAGATCCAAATATCCATGTATCTATCTCAATCGAGCCTCTAAACCCTTAAGAGCTTTCAAATTTTCCACTAACCTGCTATGCACAAAAGTCAAATTTTAGAGACCACTAAAAAAAAATTAAAAAATAGAGCTTTGAAACCAAATCCACACACAACACAATGTTCATAGTGAAAATTTAGCACTTTCTTTCATCTTTCAAACGATGCATTTCTTATATTGAAAAGTGCATTACTTACCTTATTGAAATTCTCTTTGTTTTGAAAATAGTTTAATATTCTCTACTTAACAGGGCCAACCTTGTGAAGGTGGAAGCTCATTTGACCCCTCCCCCCCCCCTCACATCACTCTCAATTCCATATACCTGATCATATATCATTAATCATTCATTCATCCATTAATAACACATAACATTCATTCATTCATCCATTCAAACATATAACATTCATTCATTAACATATACCATTTATTCATTAACATATTCACATTCATTCATTAACATATAACATTCCTTTTTTCAATTTTTACATATTAACAAAAATATGGTTGTCATAATATGATTACAATCATTTTTTTTTTGTTTATTTTTTGCAGCTAAAAAAAGATGAAGTGGAGTATCGTTTTCAAAACCATCTTTCCCCCCTTCAATTGTTCTGATCTCTGCTCATGATCTTAATGCATGCCTAGTCGTGTACTCACAACATGGACACCGCTGCAAGGGGGGGTCTGCTGCAATAGCAAAGAAATGTTAAATTGGTACTTTATATTATTATTGTTACATGTATTTAATTAATTAAAAGAACATTGGAGTGGTGCTCTTTACCTGACTGGGCCACATCATGTTCCTAATATTGTCTTATAGCCTCATGCTCAACATGTTGAACACCCTCTAAATCCTGATCTGGAGTTGAAACACGAAATATTACATTAATTAATACACCAATTGCAATTAAATATGTTTAAAATAACATTAGAGTGGTCCTCTTTACCTGATGGAGCCACATCATGTTCCTGATCTTGTCTAGCCTGATCATGCTCTACATGCTCTAAAGTTGAAACATGAAAGGTTACATTGATTAATACACCAAATGCAATTAAAGATGTTTAATTGTATTAATCCATACTGTGTTTTGTATAGCACATGAATACATCCAGTACCGTGATGCACACCATGTACTTCATCTGTAGGTTGTGCTCCACCCTCACTAGGCTGCATTCCAATGTCATATGCAGTATTATCATTGCTTATTTGTGTAAAACAAATAGGCACATTATTATGGTGGAAATTAATATTAAATAGATTGCACAAGTATTCAATTTTAAATAAAATTTATTGAGTTTATTTACCTCCGTGTTGGATGTAGTGGAATATTGTGTTTGCCCAGTTGATACTCTTAGGTGTTCACTCAAGGCTCCATAGCCTTTGTGGAAGGCAATCTTCAGGTTCTCTTCTGTGGGCACTCTGTTGAAATCAAGGCCCTGCATTTTTGCATGCGATCATGAATTTTACTTCTATGGTGTGATAAAACCAAAATTGTTTGCAATTTATTATTTGGATGCAATATTTCATTTTTTGATACTTATAAATCATGCAACTAATTTCATATAACCACTAGAGCCAAGTTTTTGTTGCCCGTTTTTTTCTAGTCTTGCCTTTGTTCCCTTCGATGTGTCGGGCAGCCTATGAAAAAATTGAAATATGTTAGATTATGTAAAAAGAAAGAGTAATCAATATATAATTAAATTGTTGATAGTATCACATACATTCCTTGGCCCAGTGGTGTCTTCCCTTTTTTCTTTTCAGCCTTCTCCTTTCCATCTGACACCAAGTCCTTCCACTCCCTCTTCGGAATCATGGGGAGATGCTCATACTTTATGTTCTTCTCTAAATGTGACCTATATTGCTCCCTCACATACTTTAGATAGGTACCAACTTTCTTAAGGACCTTGGTTCGGTTGAATGTTTTATCACCGAACAACACAACTAAACGGTTAATGAGCTCATCTTTTAAATCTTGATTTTGGGCATTCCATTGTGGACGTATGGTGGGCCCGAAGAGCTCCAATGTAATATCACTTAGATTTTTGTAAAAAAAATCATTTCCTGCAAAATGACCATGGGATCATTAGTCTATAAAGAGTGATCAATAAGTAAATTTCAATTGGATTATATATAATAATAATTAAAACATTTTAAAGTACCTGGGACCTTCTCTATATTTATGGGATGGAAATCCTCGGTCACCACAAATGTGACCAGTAATGTTCCCATACTAGTAATACGAGAATATCTAAGAAATGTTGCTAAAACATATCACCAATACTAGTGGCCTCTACATCCATAGGTACTAACACATGTAGTGGCATGTGTTCACTACTAGAGGGTGCACTACCAAATGCCTGCATGGTATGTGTTGCTGATATTTCAGTCAACAATATAGGCACAGATGATGGGGTTGGATGATGTGTTGTATGCACAGGAAGATCAATAGTGACACTTGTACTAATCCCTACTTCCTAGGCAACACTTCCAATACCTTGATCATGGCCAATAGCATGATGAGGACACAAATAATCCTGTAAAAATAACACATATTTTAGTTCATGACATAAAAGAGTACAAAATATAAAACCATGAATGAGCTTATGTTATAATTAAAGATCTGATGACATCTTACTTGCAAGTTTTGTGCTCTCTTAGACAATATTTTAACCCTTTCTCTTATCTCATCTGTTTGAGGCACTATGAATACCAGCTTAAGGATTTCTTCATTGTATTTTTTTTGGGCCTTCCTCATCATATCCACAGGGTTTGCAGAAAATGTGATGTCATCATCACATAATAGTGACTGCACCTCCATATGGATGCTCTCTTTTACTACTAGTGCATTTCCCTGATTAGCTGATTGCAACAAGAATCGTAAAAACATTATCGAAATTAACCCAATAAACTCATGAAAAAAACATAATAATAAAACATTTTTCTCATATCTAATTTGTACAATTAAAATGATGTAAACCGGTTGGATAGAAGTGCTTGAAGATGGATTGTGATCTACGCTTTAGATTGGAGCCTTCCTCGTATGATCAATGTCCCACTATGACAAAAATTAAAAATAAAAAATATTACCGAAATGAAACCAATAGACTTACGAAAAAAATATTAATAATAAAATGGTATATTGGAGTCATTAATTAGAGGTTGGGTAAAATGGTATATAGTACATACCACCCCCATAGTAATTGTGTTTGTATCTAAGCAATTGAAATTGTAATCGATTAGTAACTCTTCCCCTGTAGTTATTGATTTTATCGCACATACGAATACACGGTTTCTCTCTCATGCCTCAAATATACAATTGGGTTGCTTATTTGTTGACCCAGGTAGTGTACTATTCATAAACCATGCAATATTCCCTGATTCTTTTGGCCTCCCATCAATGTACCTAGCCACTCGTTTATTTTGATCCTTATCTTTTAGTTGTATATAATTTGCTGATAGTGCATACCTACGCATACTTCGTGTATATCGAACCAGCTGCATCCAATATTTGTAGTTGTAATAGGGTCCAACATACTCCATCAACTCAGTAACTTTTTTGTAACAGACCTTTATGTTGTCCATGCAAAATATGCCCAAACCATGTAATGGCGATGGTGTTATGCAATATATCCTCTCGTTGACACAAAGATCAGTGTTTATTGGAGGAAGTTCCTTGGGTACCCATTGTTTCCATATATTTTTGTACCTCAAGGGCACCTCGATGTCACCTATTCTCTCATCATCATAAGAACATGAGCCCCCTTCAACAATAAAAAATTCCATGTGTTTACAAAATTTTCATATAATCTTTTGACCTCTAGTTGATCTCCCTCTTTTAGACCTACTACATGTCTCACTTTCCTCTTCTCTTCTTGAATTTCCCTCGCTTGAGGAAGACAAATTTGACAAATACCTATTTGGTGGTACCTACACTCATAAGGATGTTGGATGAATTTATTTCATGGTGATGTGATCCGAAGGTGACATTACGATTAATCTATCATTTCACTGCTAGAATTTGACAGGTTATAAGGTAATCAAGTCTTGATAGATTGCAAGTTATTGTTACTACTGTCCAATTGTCTCCATCACAAATCAAATCTACTTAATGTTTTAACTCCCAAAATTTGTAACAAGTATTAAATGTGACTATGGTCCATGAGTTACACAACCAAGGCATCAAATGTATTCTCTAATTGCAATCAAAGGACTTTTTCTCTTCATTCAAGTAAATAAACTTGAAGGGAAACACCACCAAGTGGTTTATTCAACACTTACGTGACCAAAATTAGCAGAAAATTTACATTTAATTTTCATATGTCTAAGTGATTAATGAGGAGGGAGTGTGTACTAGGCCTGGTAAAGTCATCATAAGTTTATGCTTTGCCAATAAAAATTGTTTAAGTCATCTTAAATCTTCCTATGTCTAATTGCTAGGAGACTTTTGGTATGTTTTAAGGTAAGATGAGTGGTCGCATCAATGTTCTAATTCTCTATGACAAGGTTTCAACATCTTCAAATAGTGAAAGTTAGTGCTCATAGTCATTTGAAACAACAACATTTTTATTATGTATGATGGTAGGATTTGATAACTTAAAAGAATTGGCTACCCAACAAACTTAAACTTAAAAGAAACTTTTTCATTTTAAGGGGTTAGCACTTTATTTAATCTTTGCATATTGGTTCGATGCTTCAAATGATGCATTTTTTATCCCACTTCTATCATATTGTATTCCCATCCCATTGCAATTGTTGGAGGAGTTGATACCAAAATTTCATATCAGATACCATGTTCTTGGAGCAATTTTCTATGTTTTTACAAATTTTCTAAAGTTATTTTATGTTGTATGGATCCATACAAGCTTGAAATGCTCTGAGATCATTGGTGTAGATAAATATATGTGTTCCCTTTCATTTGTATTTGTTTTGAAGTTCTCAATCACTGTTTTGTGGGAGAAAAGAATCAAATACAAGGATTGCCCTGTTGTGCCTATGTAAGGTTTTGAGGGCTAAATAGAAATGACATCCACCAATCCACCCACTATCTTGGAACTATAACTTAGTGGATTGGTGTGCATCATGGTGGATTTTATGGAGTTTCAAATCTTTCTCTTTGAATTCCATTTATGTTTTTCCCTTGTCTTGGCTTGTTACATTGTTTGGGAGGAACCTAAGGTTGGGTTTTACCTTGGCTTTCATAAAAATCCTAATGTTCCATGTAAAATCTTGGGTGAGATATAATCATCCGTGACCTTTTTGGAGTGGGTATTAAAATTACTTGTGTCTCATTGTTTCGTCTAGGTCGGGCCCCTTTTTATAAATTGAGTTAAATATTTTTCCTAACTTTATTAATTCCTAAGTTTACGTTGGCCCATGCCCTATGTTACTGATATTAGCCCAAACCTAAGGGGAGGGTTAATAATCAAAAGAGCTTCTAAAAGTTCAACTAAAAAAGCTACAAAATTGATTGTAAATGTGGCCAAATTGGCCCAAAAGATAGCTAAAAAAGAAGAAGCTGAGAAGAAAAGTTTGATTGAGAAGTATACCACCATTATTGGAGAGTATAGTAGAATGCAACAAAGGAATATTGAGCTACAAACTGAGGTAGAAAGGTTGAAGTACAGACATGTGGGGAGTCTTCTAGTGCTCCTCGTACCCTTGCCATACATTCTACATCAAGATTAGTACCTTCAACTTCTCCATTTTTTTCTACTCCTAGGTCCCCCATCCAAACTCCTACTCCTAGTCCTTCATTAGAGCTAGTTAAAGAGGAGGTTGAGTACTCTATAGATCCCACCAAAAATAAGATGCTTAATAAGATTAGAGAGCTATAGGAAGTTGTAAAAGCGAGTGAGAAGGGAGAAGTTGCCAAACAAAATGAAGTTGTAGACACAATTTTGAGGCATTTGAATGAGGGAGTTGATGGTAGATTACCATCACTTTATTCTTTATATTCTTTATTCTTAGATTCAATAAGAAACATTACTAGGGATCAGGAATTAGTTTTTCCTTTAGTTGAGAAGTGGATCCCTAGGGCCAATGACCTAGATGTTATGTATAAGGCCTCTAGATTTGATGCAGACAACAAGCCCCAATCATTAAGGCCTACTCAAGTTTTTGTAAAATCACTGCAAGGTTTTCAAGCCTTACTTGATAATTTGAGTAGGAAGATTAAGGAACTGGTAAAGAATTTTGATGATTGGAGTGACACGTCTTTACCAAATTTAGTAGATGCCCATGGAAATGTTAGATCACCACAGCAGTGGTAGGATAGGGTGGATGAAGTCATCAATGCAAAAATCAAATTGATTTGTGATGACTCAGATTATGATATGCTGACGAGTTTTATGGATAAAATCATTAATGCCAGCACAATTTTGGAGACTTTTGAAACAAAATTGTAAATCAATGACTATCTTAAGTTGTGTAATGTTGGTGTAGTATCTCATGCTCCAAATAGTTGATATTATTGATGAAAAACCAATTCGTTTAAGTATTATCCTGTTATATTGAGCTATTAAATGAGATGATTTGTTATTATTGATGTTGTTTATAAGTTTGGTGTAGAGGTTATAAACTCATTAAGGGGATCACACTCCTAGGTTTTGTAGAGCCCAAAGAGTAGGAGGTTTATTAAAACCCTCTTTAGTTGGTCTAGGTCCTTCGAGCTACCCCTGATTGGAATTGTTAATTCCATAGGTAGATTAGAAGATAAACTTGGCTACAATAAAAACAACCAACAAATCCGTACAAGCTTGAAATTCTCTGAGATAATTGGTGTAGATAAATATATGTGTTCACTTTCATTTTCATTTGTTTTGAAGTGCTCAATCATTGTTTTGTGGGAGAAAATAATCAAATACAGGGACTGGCCTGTTTTTCCTATGTAAGGGTTTGAGGGCTAAATAGAAATGGCATCCACTAATCCACCCATTGTTTTGGAACTATAACTTGGTGGATTGGTGTGCATCATGGTATGATAGAGGTTCATTGCATTTAGGGGTCTGTTAAAGCAAGAAACATGGCCTTGAATTGATGCCCTACGGCTGACAAGGGCAATTTTCTTGTGACTTTGTGGTTGTTAAGTCAAGGTTTATCAATTTTATGGATATCTTGGTAGAGTCATGGTGACACTATTTTATGGTCCAATCTCTACTTTGAAAAATATCTCTAAAATCTCTAAGAGCTATAATTGGATAATATTAAAGGAACCTTCATATGAAGGATCTTCTAATGAAGGACCTTTGAATTAAGGTCTTCATTTGAAGGTCCTTCATGCCAAGGTTCCTTTTATAAAGCATTTTGGACATAAAATATTTAAAATAAAAAATACGTTCATTTGAAAGTCTTGACATGGCATCAATTTTGAATGAAATTTATTCATTCAAAGGTTGTGACGACATCACCTTCAAATGAAGGTTCTTCATTCAACTGGTATTTTGTAATTTTGAATGTGTGATAATAATTTAGGGTTAAAAATAAATCCATTTGAGCCTTTTATAAATGAAAGGACATTTGATGCAATCATATGCCTTGTCAAACTTTTAACTTAATAGTAAGGGCATCATGAGTAGCTTGTTGGGCCCATTCAACAATCTCCGATGCAAGGATTGAATTGTCTAGAATGTATCTACTATAAAAAAATCCAATTTGTTTACCTCTATGACTATATCTCAAGAAATAGGTTTAATTGTGATGGCAATGATATTGACAAGGATTTTTTAATCTAAGTGTTGAGAAGCGTAATTGGCCACCATCCTAGGAAAGATTCTTCATTCTCACTTTTAGGTGTTAAAATTTAACAATATGTAAATTGATGAAAGAGCCGAAAGAGCCTTTCTCCATGTTATCCAAGTACACATATAAGTAGTCTTCTCTTATACGGGTGGACATGATTTAAAGAACTTAGCTAGGAATTATTCATTTAACCTAAGGTTTTCTCATAATGCCATCATTGGAAAAGTACGATCAAATTCTTCTATTATGAAGAATTGGTCTATGTGCCTCTAGTAATCACTATAAAAATGTGAAAGACTAAGCGATTTTGTTTTTTTTGTCTTATCTTAAACTATTTTACAAGAATGGGGGGGCCAATGTACAAGAAGATCTTTGGAAACTAGGCATGAAAATTGTAGGTTAAAGAGAATGGGGGTGCCAAACTTATAGTACTCATTGTCCCTTGGTCGTTGATTTTCCGTGAGTGCCCTCAACCTCGTCCTTGATGTTGTTATTGACCTTTTTTTAGCTCCAAACTCTTCCTGGGTGCTAGTATTGACCTTGTTTTCATTCCTCCAAACTCTTCCTTAGCGTTGGTATTGACCTTTCACTTCTCCAATTTGACGAGCTACAACCTGGTTTCGTTAGGTTTTAGAGTATGTTAATTAAATTTAAAATTATGGCACCATTTAGAGTAGTGAATATAAAGCAAGCAAAGCCTATTAACGTGGCATTTAGAGTAGTGAATATAAAGAAATCCAAGCCTATTATAGTCATGAGGGAAATAATAAAACTCCTAGGATACTTTGTGAAACCATTTTCCTTGGTTAAAGGGAGGCCATAAAATATACCTTTGGATTTTTTCAATCTTCAAATATGAGGATTTGCAAGGTTCTTAGCAACATGAGTAATGGAAATGTGTGCAACAAGAATTTTTGAACACACATGGAATCTCCTTGCCAAAGAAATGGGCTTCATAAGTTAATATGATAATTTTTCTCAGCTCTAGAAATCATATGTTTCCTTAAAGAGGAAGGAGAAACCTAAAAGGTAAAAGAGATGCTTAGGAATCTCAACAATTCCTTATGATTAACCCTCTTCTATCCATAGGAATTGAACCAATTCGGCTTGGCTAAGAAGGATTTCCTATAACATTGAGTTTTATGCCACTATATATTTGACCTTAAAGCTTTCCAGAAAATATCTAGGCATTGAATATCCTAAATAATGTCACGTTTGTCCTCCAAGAGAGTGAGAAAGGAGTCATTAGAAAAATGACCATTGAAAAGTTGGGCTATAGAGTTACGAAAAGTATCTCCTTTAATAAGGTTCCATGAAATACTATTCGCCAAAAGATATCCAAAGGCTTCCATAAAAAACACACATAAAGTAGGAGCTAAGGGGAAAACATGAAAAATTGAATGAAAACATCCAAAATTCCCAAATTTATATCCATTCATGGTAATACAAGTATAACCGTCATAACTTTTTTTTGAAAAAAGTAAAAAGAAATTGAGGAACAAATCCTAGATGACATAACTAGTCCAATTCAACACCAGAGGTAGCAAGAGATTAATGAAATTACCACAAGTTTTAAGTAGAAGTAAACTACCATTTTCAAGGTTTAATGCTAGTATGAAATTGTGACTAGCTAAATGGAAAGAAAATTAGAAAATTGTAACCAACATTTAAGTGGAAATAATTAAAAGTAAGCACACTTTTTGCATGGTTGAGCCAATTTAAAAATTCAGCCAGAGGTGATAGTAAGAAAATTAAAATGCACCTTTATGAAATATTTAGTCTAAGAGCCAAATTTGGATGGCAAAGTTAGTAAGAAGTAGTGCCGAAAGTGGAAAATTAATCATGAAATCACGGCTAATAGAGCATACAAAATATATTGGAAAAGTCAAGAGAACTTATATGTGCACACAAACACACTCAAAATAATAATTATATCATACAATTCATTTGGGAATATATTACAATAT
Source organism: Sequoiadendron giganteum (assembly GCA_007115665.2). Lineage (NCBI taxonomy): Eukaryota > Viridiplantae > Streptophyta > Pinopsida > Cupressales > Cupressaceae > Sequoiadendron > Sequoiadendron giganteum. Next base: position 565,161,747 of record CM021107.1, on the reverse strand, counting down.
GGATTTTACAAAGCCTTTCAAATATACCTTCCCATTTGAACTACTATCTTATAAGAATATAACTAATTATTTAATAACAAAAATAAACAAGTTAGTAAGGTGAATTTATTAATGTTAATCTTAATATTCCAACACCCTCCCTTAAGTTTTATATTCCTCATAACAAAACATGATGATTGAAACAAACAGATATATATAGGCTAAGCTAACATCATTTTTTATTTTTCTTTAAGTTCTCCCTCAAGAACATCATTGGCTCGATTTATACAAGTCCACACTATGTGATCCTTTTTCTTACAATAATAACATTCATTTTTATTTTTTAATTATTATTACCTCATGAGTATAATACATTCTCATGTTGAGAATCAACTTTTAAATCTTTTCTATTGTTTTTTTTTCTTCTTCTAATAGGGCCAAAATCACATCTTCTTGTGTTTGAGAAGTTATTGGACTAAGCATAGAAATAACATTGTTGTATTTTAAAACTATTTAACAAAATATCCTTAGCATCTTCATCATCTAATAGAGCCTTGACTTCTACCAGTTGTCTAATGAGAGATCTCAAATTTCTTATGTGATTAGACATAGTGATTATATCTCTCATTTTGAATCTAAATAGTTGAAGTTTTAGGAAAAACTTCACATTAACTATTTTTGCTCCAAATATTTTATTGAAATTATCCCAAATTTCCTATGATGATTTATCTAAATCTATATAATAAAATTTAATGTCAGAAAGGGAAAGACCAATAATATATTTGACTTTATCATCTATTTTATGTCATTCCAATAAATTATTTGCATTTGTAGGTGGTGTTTTGTTCCCATGCATGATTCTCTATTATTCATTTATTGCATTTGCATTTTTGATTTCCAAGTATGAAATTTAAAACAATTTTTTTTGTTTAAAAGAATCTTTATCTTAAAAATATGAACTAAAAATATTTGAAAAGTTTAATGTCAACCCTATCACTCTAAAAAGTACAACTTAAACATCCCTTTCAAACCTTGTAACCAGTTTTTAACCACTCTCCAATTCATTTTTCCTCATCACAAACAATGACACCATTTTACTATTCTAAACAACTTATTAAATCCTCTTATGCATCAAACTTATTTAATTGTTTCAAAAAAGACAAAAACATAAATTTGAAAATATGACTTTTCAAACTTCACACTTCCTTCTTATTATTACCAAATGCCATTATTTTAAGTGAAAAACACATGAATGTTATAAATGCATTATTTCTATAAGGAAACAAACCATATATCTCTTTTTAATGACCAACTTAAAGCAGATTACAAATAGAAACTTGGCTGTTGTATAGAACATTGAAAAACTGATAACAAAGAATAAAAAGGACTACTACAAAGATGTAGGATAGGCTAGAGGCCCACAGTAGAACATTCATCACAAAGCAACTAGCCTTTACAGTGATTTTGCACTCGTTGATTCCCTAAAGAAAACCTTATCTCGAGTATAATCCATCATAGTCAATTATGATCACATCATTCTTGACCATTTGATATCATGAAAAACCTCCAAAATCTAGTATTCAAATAACCCATATCATTGACAAGACAAGTTCCATCGGGGTGAAATGAAAAGTTCATACCAAGCATATAGGTCTCACTGATGAAGTTCCATCGGAAAGAAACCTGTCTTGTCTCACCGATCAAAGCACAAGGAGTTGTATGGACCAAATCAACGCCATCAGAGTAAGATCCTTGAGTGAGCCCGAGTGCATTTGTCTCATCCAACTTGATGCGAATTTAAATTATAACCGACGATCCTTTACTTTTGTCAAAACATCAAAAGGCTACCTTCAAAAGGCTGATGTAATCTCCATCTCAGCACCAAGGGCCCACCGCATTATGCATCGCCAAGGAAAGACACGTGGCGCTTGCTCATGATATCATAATCAATAAACACCTTGCATCTTTGTATCACGCGATGGCGGGAAACCATTGATCTCCACCATCGGCAATTGTGTTCATTCATAGCAGTCATTGGCATTGAACATAACCGTTAAGAAAATTTTCATCAAGATTATAACATTACCATCTATTTTGAGCACGTGCATCCTGTAGCTGCTTTAGTAACCTGTCATATAATGTATTAAAACTTGACATAAATATTAAAGAACTTTGATTATTCCTTTGACAGCGCTGGCTGAGACACATGGTGCTCACCCATGATATCGCAATTAGTTGACACTTAGTGGTGAGGTCATCACGAGATTACGGGGAAGGATTAGAATCAACTGATGGATGATTGACGGTCATTAAAAAATCGTTCCCTGTAAAAAATAAAACAATTATTAAAGGGACAATAATTAAAATTTTAATAAGACAAATAATTGTAAATTAAATTTCTTTTAATAATTATTTGTAATTATTAAAACTTAAATCTAAATTAAAAATTAAAATATAATAAACTAAATGTAAAGTCAAAATATATCAAAATCTAAATATTATTAAAAATAATTAATTTGAATAAATAATTAAATAAAAAGGTAAAAAATAAACTTACTATATTAACAAGAAAAGAAAAATTTGGGGTCTAATCAGATGTGATAGGGGTTAACAGTAGAGGGCAAGATGCAAATAAATCGAACAAGTTTCAAGGCAAAGGAAAGATTGAGTGGATCTCAAAAATTTTGGATTAATCATGTCGGGTACCTCCAGTAGAGCACCCGCAAGTTTACACGGTCCAACCGCCAGGATCATAGAAAATTAATCATGAAGACTGCTAGCCACCACAGTTAAAAAAGGCTAGCCTGGGTCATTTAAAATAGTGTCTTTGCAGGAATAGTGTGTGCGTACAGAAGCTCAGGAATTTTACTTGGTGGTAGAAGTAGGCGATAAAGGGATGGAGATTCCTCTGGCCCTAGACACCGACAAGCAACTACAAGCATTCTGAGGAGAAGTGATAGAAAAAAGGTTGAATGGGGTACTGGCCTCGTCCCACCCATTGATACTCTGGGCAACCAAGAAGGTTGTAGGATCGGAGTTCCTAAAAGCATATCACAGGTTCTGATCCAATGCAGAAATACCAACAATGTTTCTGGTGGTGCTCCTCCACATGGGTGTGTAGAAGGAAATCACAAAGAAACTAACCCAGATGGTCTTCATTCACACATGGATGGGAGATATTGATGCAACCTTGGATAATGTGGACGAAAATAATCTCATCCCAATGCACCAGAAATACTACGTGTTGAGAATACGAGGAAAGGAAGCCATGAAATTCCCTCTGGTTAGGACAATTGACCCTGAAGGGTTTGAAAAATGATGGGATGAAAGGGACCAGAGCATCACCTTCTTGCTTAGAGCAGCTAAGGTAACCACCAACCAACCTCGTGGCTAGGTAATGTGATATGTGCAAGACGAAGGGTTGGGAGAGGAGTTAGCATCAGAAGACAACGTCGAATGGGACTTAGGCTCTAGGGAAGAATGGATACCACTCAATTCCAGGGACCTAGAGGAGAAAGCAAAGGGGCCAGCTCACCAGAACTACAGAGCAGACTACCCAGTGATTGCAAATTAAATTGCATACAAGAAGCAGGTGGAATTGGAAGACTCTGAGGATGAAGAATTCAAGGGAGGAATGGAAAGCTAACTTGGCCCACCGTACCATGGTCTTTTCTAAGCTCTTGCATAATATTAATGAATCCAGATAATTATAAGGTGTAGATATTTCAGTCATTCTTGCCTCTGAATTGTAGTGCATGTGCACTTTCCTAGGCTTTTCGTATTTAGTTAAATCTCTCTAAAAATTAAATAGTAGTGCATGTATTTAATTAGTTGAATCTTAGTGCATGTATTTAGTTAAATCTCTGAATCAAACTCCATATGAATAGAGTTTAATTTGTCAAAAATGTTTTCATTTGAATTGCATGTGAATTCACTAAGAGCATTTTAATCAATTTGCACATCTCTATAAAACTTATCATGTTCTATCTTATATTTCAATGCCTTGTACACCCTCTCTCTATTGACTGTAAAATTGTAATTTTTTTCATGTTGGTCCTTCCTTAAAACAATAATAATTAGTAAATCTTTTATTCAATGTGGTAAAAGTTTAGCTATTTCTCTTACTTATTGTGTAAAACTTATGGTATGTCCTTTATATTTGTACTGACCTCCAGTTGCATGTGTGACTTGAAGTATTGGATTTACATTCCCTATCAACATTTCCTCAGTTTTTGTTAAGTTTTCAAGTTCTAATAGTTGTGGACCAGGATTCATATTATTTAATATCGAAAATTGATGTTCATGTTTCTCTTGTCGACATCTATTAAAAATTGGGCCTTCAAGAAATCATACAACCTTCATTGTAGGGTAACTTTTTTGAAAAATGTAACACATGCTTGGTGCTGCAAGTTTATCCAGACCATCCCGAAATATAATTTGTAAATCTTTCAAATCAATTTGCACATTTCTATTGTTATTGCATGTACCTAGATCTCTTTCATTTCTTCTTCTTTGTAATCATCTTCATCTTCTCAATTGAGAGGTTAACTCCTATTGTGGACTATTATTTTCTTCATGATTTTTATTTTCAACATTTATTGCATCTTGAACTCTATTATCTGGTGTTTGTAACACACGATCTATTGTAATTGAATTCATTCCTTCAAATTTACCCTCTATATTCTCATGAGATTCATAATTCCTTTCAACTAATTCACGATTTCATACTTGTATTTGTTGTTTTTCTATCTCATTAAATTGGTCTAAATGCTCATTTGTTTGTAATCTTCTTAATATATATTGTTCATCTTCAGATTCTCGTACACGATGTATTCTTCTTTTTGTAAGTTATTCATTTGTTCACGTCTTTGTCTCATGTAATTTGGAGCATATTCTCTTCGTTGTTCTTCATTTTCAAAATTTAATATTGGGTGAGGCATCCTAAATAATTATTTAAAAGTAAAATTAAAAATTAAAAAACACTATAAATATGAGAAATTTTACTATACACTAATTTCATAAAAAAAGATATCACAAAATTAATACATATTTATTGATGAATCTTATTTATTTATAATTAATAGTTAATAATTTAACCTTCTTAATAAAACAAATATGTCTTCTAAAAACAATTGAAAAATAAAATATATGCAAACTCTTTTGTAACAAATAAACTAGCATACCTATATTTTAGAACTATAAGTAAAGTACGCTGAAATATATCCTTCTTAAGGCACCTATTTTTAATCAATTAAACCTTAACACAAATTGAAGCTTAACCCTAACCATAAAGCTATATGAAGCCTAATCATAGCCCTATTTAAAGCCATTTTGAATTACAAGCTCATAGATAAGGGCAAATTCCTTAGAAGAGTGTCTTTCAAGTTTGAAAAAGTGTAGTTGGAAAACCCAAACTTCAAAATGGTTGTCACTGAATCCTAGCTCACCCAAACAGTTTATCATCACACTAAGATGTGCATGCTCAACATAAAGTTAAAATTCATAAAACTTAGACTGAAAGAGTGGAATATCCAATTCTTTAGAAACCTTTCTAGAGAAAGAATCTCCTTGAAAATAGAATGGCTAACATCCAAAAATACCTCTCAAATGATTTTTCTTACATCCTAATAGAAGAAGAGATGAATCTTGTAGTTCAATTGGATGGTGTCTACAGTTTTGAATAAATCTATTGAAGACAAAAATAAAGAATTAAATGACTTAAATAAGGTGTAAAACCAAGTTTTTTCATTTAACATACAAAATGAGAAGGAAAAGAATAATAATATGAAGACTGAAGATGCTTATGGATAAATTTTTGATGATCCTGACACCATCAAGGCTTCCTTGGTTTCCTCTTGGGAAAACATGCTCGTGGAGGAAAATGAAGACAAAAACGAGAAGAAAAGAAAGATCTCTTCTTGGATCATATCCCGACCTTGGATGATGATTCTAAATTATAATAAAGTAGCTAAAGATGTCATTAAGGAAGAATGTATCTAATGATGTGGTCATGCAAGAAGTTAAGACATCTATTTTTAGAATTGAAAGTCCCAAGCCCAAATGGTTTTTGTACCTTCTCTTTCCAAAAGTTTTGAAATGTAATCCTAACTTTAATTGAACCATAAGCCTAACCTTACCTCTGACCTCGACCCTAACCTTATTTGAAGCCCAACCCTAATCTTCACCCCAATAAATTTATTGTAGAACCCTAACCCTAACCCTAGAGTTGAACCCTAACAATAACACTAAGTAAAAACACTATAATTGAACCTTAACCCTAAGTAAACCCTAACCCTAATGTAAACCTTAACCCTAAATTAACCTTAACCTTAGTTAAACTCTACCCCTAATTGAACCCTAATCCTAATCTTAATAATAACCATATTTTTTGGTAGATTTAATAGTAACCATAATTGATCCTTATACCTAACCCTAATTTAGCCCTAATCATAATCTTAATTGTACCCTAACCCTAATCTGAATTCAATTTTGGCCCCAATTGAAACACCAACCCTAAATTTAACCATAATTTTAACCCTAATTGTAACCCTACCCATAACCTTAATTCTAACCATAATTTTCTTATGACTCTAACATAATCCTAACCTTGATTGTAAACATAACTCTATCCCTAACACTAACTGTGGTTATAACTATAATTATAACTCTACTTTACCCTATTTCTAATTCCAACATTAACCTTCACCATAACCCTAACCCTAACCATAATTTATTATTTTTTTAATTATAATACTAATAAGTAGGTTTAAAATTAGAATATTAATAGTTATTATTATAAAATTGAGGTTCTAATTAATTATTTCAATTATATCTCTAAAATTAATAATTATAATAGCAACTTTGATATATAATCATGAAATTAAAATATTTGAAAATAATTATTTAATAGGATTAAAGTTATAGTATAATTTGATTAGATCTCTTTTTATCTAAATTTGGGTTCATTTTTTTTCTTCCTTGATTTTAATTAGACTTTTTCTTTATTAGAACTTTTCTTATCTATGTGTATAATTCTCACTCTACTTCTTATCTTAATTTGAATCTCAATCTTAACATTCACCCAAACTCTAAACCTAATCTTAATTCTAATGATTTTTTAATTATAATAAAAGAATAATATCATAATATTATAAAATAAAGGTTATAACCCTAAAATTAATTATTTGAATTATATCCCTAAAATTATTAATTATAACCCTAACCTTAATAAATATTCAAGAAAATAAAAAATAAATAAATAAATAATTTAACAAGATTAAATTTCAATATTAGTTAAATTTGTGTTGTAATTATTTGTATTCATTGCCACATGTCTAACTATGTATGGTAGCACATGAGATTTTTATAAAATGGTCAATGCTTTCTTTAATAAAGTGCTTACAACATGTACTATGCATTGGTTATGGTTTGTTTCAAGGTAAGTCTTTAGTTTCTAGATATGAGATATTATTTTCTTTTAATTTATGACATTTTATGGATTTTGTTTCATCCATTTTTCTCCAAGCCTCTTTATATCATCTTGTATTTTTCTCTTTACTTTTTTAAAAATTTCCTACTCCTAATTATACTTGATTGTAACTCATTTTTTATAATTGTTATAATATTTTATAACATTCACATCTTAATCTTGATTTCTTATTTTAATATTATTCTCATTTCTGTTATTATTTTTTTCTTACTATTTTTCCCTTAAATCACCTCCCACATTAGTTTATATTGGTTGTGCATTTGTGTGATGTGAAACATAGATTTTTAATCTAAACTTGGAAATATCATATCTTTAAATGTTAAAAGTAATTTTCTTAAATGAATTTATTTGGAAAATAACTTATAGTTTATTAATAAGGTTTTAATAATTTATAAAATTTTATTAAGAATTAATTTTAGATAAATTTTTAAAATAAAATCATTTCAAAATTTGAATCTTATTCATATAGCTAATATTAAATTTAGTATTATAACATGTTAAATCCAATATTGAAAAATAACATAATAGTAATTTTTATTTGAAAAATCTATATATTCAAAATATGGTTTATTTGAAAAGTTGTATTAGATTATAATTTGTTATTTTCTTAACAACAAAACAAAAATATGAGAATGAAAAAATTCCAAAATATTTGTAGAGGATATAAGAAAGAAAAAAGTGTATTGCCCATTTCTTATGATTTTGCAAAGTAAAATGGGAACTTGGAAATTTTTGATCTAATATTTTTTTAATTATTATAATTTTCCTATTTTTAATGCATATGAGTGGGATGAGTGCTAAAATTTGATTGCTGAAACTTTATTATTTTCCAAAAACTTTACTTAAAAATCACTATAATCTAATTAAATCAAATCCTAGAATGCATATATATTATAAAATTATATATTTGATATTTATGTATATTTATTATTTGATAATATATTTATTTATAATTATACAATTTATATCATATGTAATTTTTTATATACTAATAAATGTAATTATATTGTATATAATATAATTTGGAAAAGCAACTTATTAAAAGAAATACTTAAAAGGATTCTACGGACAAGATTAAATCAATCGTATTGCATTCCTTGTAGTGAACTATTGATCATTGATTTCATAATTGGCTTTGGAATTCTCAAATAGGACACGCCTTCGACGTAAATATAATTAAAATAATAAATTGAAATATATAAAATAATCTAATAACAAATTCAAATAAATAATGTATTTTTAATATAATTATATTATTAATTTAACAAAATATTAAACTATTATAATGTATATACAATATAATATGTAACATATATAACATCTAATATATTAAATAATAATATTATAATTTTATATTTTAATTTTAAATTATGTAATATATTATCTTTTAAAATAATTTAATATATTATGTTATTGAATATTTTTATAATATATTATATTAAATTAACATCTAATATATTAAATTAATCTTGATTTATTTTTTTCATTTCTATTTATTTAAAATTTATCTTTTTACCTAAACTAAAGACAAAAAAGATATTAAAACAAGTAATTTTAGTTATAATTTCTCTACTCAATTACTATATATTTTTTTAAGAAACAAATGTATTAAAAATGTAAAATGTTTTAGTCATATTTAAGGAATTGTCATTAAAACGTATAATTTGTAAAATGTAAGGAATAGTCATAAAATAACGAGAAACAAGAATTAGAAAAAGAAGGAAAGAAGGGACAATAAATAGAAAAGGATAAACCCAAAGATAAGAGACACATAGAAGAAAAACTCGACAAAACAGGATGAAATAACAAACTAGAAGCAAAAATAATCTAAGCCAAAGCAAGAAGCAGGAACAAATCAAAAATTAACAGGAGAAAAAAAGAGAGAAGGGAACATACAAGAGTGGGAAAAAGAGAGGACCAAGGGATAGGAGGAGAATCTGAGAGGATGAAAGGGAAGCAAGGAACCGACAGGACAAGGAAAGGAAGGGGGAGTTGGAACCCAAGCAATAGAGGGAGACAGGGGAGAGGGACAAGAAAGGGGGAGGATAAAAAGTAGAGGCGAGAAGGATGATTTTGGGATCTTAAGTTGGAAAGCAACGGGTGCCAAGACAAGCTCAAACTCCAACCTTCATCATGATTAAGGTTCAAGGGATGATGGTTGATTTCAATAGCTTCTTTAAGCTTTCTCCTGAAGAAATTGTCTTCTTTGGATAAGATTTGGGCACTTTCTAGACAGATGTGGTGCTTGGTGGAAGAGGAGTGGTCGGCTAGGGCTGATTTGGAGGTGCATTTGTGTCTAATGTCGGCACTATGCTCCTTAATTCTAGTGGTAAAGGAACGACCGATTTCCCCAATATATGGAATGCCACATGAACAAACAATATTATAGACTCGAATGGGTAGCCTTGCAGAAAACCTTACGACCAATGGAGCCATTTGGATTTTTTAGCAGAAGAACATCAAGAAAAGGGAGTTGGTTGTTTGACTCAAAAAAAACATTGATGGATCACAGAGTGTGATCCAAAATGTTGATGAAATAAAAAAACACAATCTAATCCAGGAACACTTTCAGCATAAACAAAAACTCAAACCTTAGGTTTTTTCAAACAATATGAAAGACCAGAGACATAAGGCAAGAAAAAATGGAATTCAAAGAGAAAAAAATTGAAGTTCCATCAATAGTCACATATGATCACATCACTCTTGACCATTTGATATCATGAAAACCTCAAGAATCTAGTATTCAAATAACCCATATCATCAATAAGACAAGTTCCATCGGGGTGAAATGAAAAGGTCATACCGAGCATATAGGTCTCACTGATGAAGTTCCATCAACAAGAAACCTGTCTTGTCTCACCAATCAAAGCACAAGGATTTGTATCGACCAGACCAATGCCATCAGAGTAAGATCCCTAAGTTAGCCTGACTGCATTTGTCTCACCGATGAAATATCATTTCTGAAACACTCATCTTGTCTTACCAACAAAACAAAGAAACATACTATCGCCAAGACAAACGCTATCATAATGAGTTCAAAATATCCTCCCAACCCACTATGTCATGCCGATAAGATTACATCGGCAAGAGTCCCCGCGAAATACTTGAGATCAAAGGAATAATCATCGAGGAGACTTATAACAGCAGTAAAATTACTAAATGTCTTATCGATATACCATGTCTTGCTGATGAAGACACAAAAAAATCAAGATATTCATCGGGGTCAATCTTAGCAACATTTATATATTTTTGATGGATAGATTATGTGATATCGGCATAATGTCTCCCCGAAAAAAAGAATGTTAAATGAACGTTAGTCAAGCCTGAATAAAAGGATCACCCAAGTTTCAATTGTCTTGTCGATAGAACATTTGATGTGACAGTGGGTAAATTCGAAGATCAACTATGCTCGTCTTCAAAGCTAGGACATTAATGGTAGTATTGCTACCAAATGTGTCGATGATTTCCTAAATTGAAGGTGAATTTTGCAAATTTAATAGCAGAGGAATGGATGAAGGGCCAAAGGATCTTGTGGTTAAAGAATTATAAATAAACTTGTAAGTTCCCTACAATTAAATTTCTGGTTTTGTGATTCATAAAATGGAAAGCACTAGCTCGAGAAAAGAAAAAGGTAGGAAACAAAGTGAGTGTAAAAACCCTAGAGGAAAAAAGAAAAAAATAGAAGCAGAGAAGGAACCGGGGGTAGTTGAGAGGAAGTTAAACCAGGACTTAATTGATCAATTTCCTGGCTTAGGACCTAAGGCCAGGCGATCTGCACAACTTAGGGTAGAAGTGGAAAACTTAGAGGATAAATGCAAGCATATACGAGACATATGGACCCCAATTAGGGGATATGAGTTGTTTATCTTTCATTACCAATGAAGGAACTGATACGAACCAATGTGCAATACTTGGAAGTTAAACCTAGGGAAACTAGTCTACCCCAATGTATTTGTAAATGTAGAATTGGTGAAAATGCTAGCTGCCAATTATAATCCAAAATGTAAAGCTATTTGTGATCCATTAGGAAAACCGTTTATACATGTATCTGAAGTTGTCATCTGTGAGGTTTTTAACCTAGAGGGAGTGTGTGGTAAAAAAATTGTACCTAAAGAGCTGGAAAGGAATTTTGGAGGATGGATACTTTGTACAACGGTTGGAGGTAGCCACTACATAGGTCTAAGAAAGATGGTGTTTTAGTTCCACTGAATGACCATGATGGTCCCCCATTCCATGTTGAGTTGTTTGAACCCTACATGAGGTACACATATTTTTCAGTGTGTCAAGTGTTGGGAATGGAGGCCCCTGAGCACATGTCAATGGCACCCATGATAATTGCAACAGACATAAAATGTCATAATTCAAGGTTTTTTTATTATGCTTCACACATATTTAAATTACTTGATTCAGGACTGATGGCATTAAAAAGTGGAGCTCGTATCTTGCACTTGGATGCTTATTCAATCCTAATGCATATGATACTTTATTATGGACAAGAATTACAGATGTGGCCTGAAAAACTGAGGGTTGTACAATTTGATAAGGAAGGAAGCTTATTACTAGTACAACTCTGGACTACCACCTGGGATTGTAGATTTGCTAATTCTTATTATCTACATTTTGAATTTTTTTTTTAAACGACTGTACATATTTTACAATCATCATTGTGAATACAAATTTTTTGATGAAATAAAGAGGTTTTTAAGGCCTAAGGATTTCAATGGACATGTCAACCACAATTGGGGAGACTGGTATTGTCTAGAAGATGTGACCATGATAAGAGTATATGGATTTGAAGATGGACCCTTCATTCTACCCAAGACGGTGCCTGATAGGATTGCATATTTGGAGATTGCTAGGCAATTGGATTTTTCAGATGTTATGAATCTGAGTTATTTCAGAAAGCAGATATTTGTTGTAACACTCCTACCACACAACCCTAGAGGATGATGCAAACAACTACTTAAACAGGCTAATTTTTTATTTATTTAAGTACAATTAATACATAATTTCACTTCCCAATGCAACCATCCCCTAAGGTTATGAGACTGAGATAACATAACAACCCACAAGCAACAACATGAATATAAACCATGTCAATTACATAGACAATAATTAAACACATACATTCCAAATAAGATAATCTACAACAAGCATAAAGATAACTGTCCAATACATTTATCCATAATTAAATATTACAGTTACAAATCTCATTCCCCGAATGAGGCAAGGCCCATAAATAAGGTTACAGTTACAACTTCCACCTCGATAACAAACGAGGGGTAAAAGATAAGATCCAACTGAAATGAAATAAATCAAGAACTGAAGTTGAATCCCACAAGCTCTCCAATTGGAATTCTCGTCCACAAGAACATGAAGAAAGCCCAATGGATTTAGGTGCACACCACCCAACCAAGTGGAACCCAAAGGCCCACCCCCCGTGCTAGGAGATAGTAACAATGAATCCTAGACAAGACCATCTACCTCTAGACATAGGCTAAAACACCACTGAACCAAACTGACACATCCAATCACATGTACCACCCAAGCACATCACAAGTACAACCCAAGCACATCACAAGTACAACTCTACATGGTCACATTGCTTCCAGAAATAAAGCAGATCAAGTATGTTATGAGAACCATACACACAATAATCGAATACCCACTGTGGTCACATCAAGTATGTTAAGGAAACCATACCCATAAAATCGAATACCAACTATGGTCACATCAAGTATGTTAAGGAAACCATACCCACAAAATTGAATACCAACTATGGTCACATCAAGTATGTTAAGGAAACCATACCCACAATAAACAAGTACATGATTTACCCACAAAATCGTCAAGATGGTGGCCTCAACCGATCCTCAGCCCTCATACTTACTAAAGCAAAAGCAAATACTAACTATTGTCCTAGATAGAGTGTCATCACACAGCTCATCATGGGTTATCCTTTGGGATTCTTCCTAGGATCTGGTCCCCACAAGAAAAGGTTATCCTAGTGACCTTTACCGAATACCGGCCCCCATACTCACTCATGCGGAATCAAATACCTTTCATACAGACAAGATAGATGACCTTGCCATTCCAGGCCTTCCCACTCATCCCAAGTCTAAACAAGCCCTTGTGTCTATGAGTGAGGCATAATTATCTTGATTAGTGAGAAGTTAGTCCTAAGCTTCTAAATTTTGTTTTAGTTATCACTTGATTAACCACTTCCGAAGGTTATCCTGGATACCTCTTTCGGGCTCTGGCCCCTATGGAAGCCACTCTTCTACTTGACAAAATACATACCATCCAAACACCAAGGGTACCAAGGTGCAACAAACAAGATAACACGACCACTCCTTTCTGAGGAGGTGACATAAAGATAAATCCATCTCCAAACATTGGAGGTAACAACAATAACAAAACCTCTCCTTACAAGGAGGCACAAATTACATAATCCACTCCTTACATAGGAGGTACAAAACATCCTTGTTTGTAGAAACCGGGTAATTACAATGACATAACTTAATGCACTACCCAAGGGATGCAAAACAGGGTGACTAACATAATATGACAACCCACATAAAATAAGATCCTCATCAGGAAGACTTGACAAATTCTATGACCCAAATCCCTAAACGATAACAGGAACAATTCACTCTCAAGGCAAGCAAGGAAACGAGAATTTAAATTCTACTTTGGGTTCACTAAACCCATTTCCTCATTACATTTAGTACTCTATTGAATTCAATAATCTGAATTAAAACACGTCTTTTAAATTAAGACTCAATATTTAATTTCCTAATACCTCTTAATTAACAATAAAATAAACATTTGCTTATGCAATTCAGAAAATAACATTTTAAAAATAGCTTTTTGTCCTTAGAAAATAAATCTTTTCTCAAAAGACTACTAATCTTGCTATTAAAACATATTACTTTTAGATCCAAGGCATATCATTTTAAACTAAGTAACTGTTCCTTCTACTCGACATAACCAATTTAAAATACTTAACTCATCTTAATAAACATGTTATTTAAAATCAAAATTACTATTTTCATCAAAATATATCCTTTTAAAAAGACTTCATTAATTCGACTATCACATATTAATTTAACATTCTCCAATTAAATTTAAAACATGCCAATATTTAAATCCCCTACTCATTCTATATGTATTTAAATAATTAAATCATCATTTAGATATATTTAAGCATTTAAATCATCTTTTAAAGTAATTATTAAACCATGCCATTATTTGAATCGACGGTTTAATATAAATATTTAAATCATCATTTAAACCTTTAAAATTTCTCCAATTTCATTTAAAACATTTAAAATTTCCTCCATTACCTTTAAATATACCATTATAAAAAAAAACAACCATTACATATATATATATATATATATATATTTAATATGTAAACTTTAAAATATTAATATTAAATATTTTAATATTATAAAATATAATATTAAATATTATTTTTAAATATTTAAATATCATAAATTATAATATATAAAATATAAAATATTTTCTTTCAAAATTTCACAAGGTACACCTTCACTCACACATTCCAAAACATCATAATTCACTTACAACTTTCAAAATTTTCCAACTTTTAAAATGGCCAATAACCAAAAAAAAATTCTTCAAAACACCATTAAAATAGCTTGAAATTTCTTCAAATTTTAAATTTCAAAAACCAAAAATTCTAGCAATACCCTTTGGCTCTAACTCGAAAATTAATAGGGATAATTCTATCCCCGCATTAAAATTCATCATAAAACATGCACAATTTCAATTTTTCTAATTTTATTTTAAATTGAAAAACCATAAATTCCCAAAAACTCCATTGATGAAAAACTTTGAATTTTAAAGTTTCAATTTCAATTTTCTAAACATACCCTTTGGCTCTAAATATGCCCAATAACATTCTTTTCACATAAAATTCACATTTCACCGAGTTCCCAAAAAATTGGGCATGGTAACCCCATATATTTGAAAAATATCAAAATTTAAATTAAAAAAACTATATTTACAAATAAAATTGTAAAACATACGAATATGGGAGGATACTACAATCCCCAAGTATTCTTCTACAAATAAATTTGAAGAAAGATGCTCAAGTAAATTTAAAACAAGGAAAATACCTCAATGCCCTTCAAATTTTGAAATACAAAGTTTGTGAAGCATACCAAACGAGGACTCACAAAATTCAACAAGCACGATCCCCTTCAAAATCCTTTTCCAGCGAATCTGACCCCATCAAATTCCCTTTCCGATTGCATTCCCAATCAATAATTCAAATTTTTACCATGAGAGGGTTTTCTCCTCTCTTCATTTTTCCAATTTTTCTCCTATAAAAAAATAGACAAAAAAATGAGAATATCTATTCAACCCCCAAAGTCAATTTTTGAAAATATCTCAAAATATCCCTATTTTTCAATTTTGCATTTTCTAATTTAAAAAAAAATGAAATTTAAACATTTTTCAAATTTTCCAACTTAATTTCAATTCAAGAATATCTATAATTTCCAAAATGAATTTGCTTAATTCAAATTAATTCAATAAAATAAATATAATCCAAGATTAAATCATTTTATTAAATAAATTAAATTAATTAATAACTTTAAATAACATTTTCCGCATTGAAACTAGATTAATTTAATTAACAACCTTTATATATATAAAGCCATTTAATTACCTTTTAACTCACAATTTTAAATAATCAAAGAGAGGGAACAATAATCAAAGCAACACAACCTGACAACACCTGATGACATACTAGGACTAGGGTGATGACTTGGCACAAAAAACCTAGCTACTATCTCCCAATCGAATACCGTTGGGCCATGGACACACTCAAACCTGTGAAACCAGGTGGAGGCGATGCACTGTACCTGTCAACCTGCGAACACAGAGTATATCCACATGCATATATATGTTAAAATTAAAACACACTGTGAAGAGGAAATCTTGTAATCGTAGGGTGCTCGCAAGCGAGTGATGCAATCTCATCCCCTTCACCAATACAGTATTACTAACTGACGAATCTAACATCATTAATATGATCAAAAGCATAAACATCATTAATTCAATTATCCACTATGTTAATCCAAAGCATGACATAATAATAACATCAGGATCAAATACCATCACAACAAAATATCACATTCACATCACTTTACAGATAGTGATCAAACAACAATTGAGTTCTAAGGTCAAAGCACTAACAAAGAATAAGGCCTAATCAAACAGAACACTATTCGATCAAAAGAGAAAAATGGAGGGGTCTTACATTTGTGCCTACTAAATTATGCTTCGGTGATTTCACTGTATTAGCAAGGGATGGATATGACATGGTTCTCAACAAATTTATGCAATACAACATGAAGAAGGGTCCATTGCAAAAAGGATTTGATCTAGAAGGGTATATTTATTTTGCCAAAAATAAAATGAACTTGGGAGGATACAATCACATACCCTATCTGTATGATGACTTGATCAAGAATTTGGAAGCAGAGGAAGCCAAAAGAGTTCTTGATGAGTATAACAAGGGATTGCAAGATACAGAACTATTATCTTCTGATGAAGAGGCATCTGGTGATGGCAGGCCTAGTAGTACAATTATTAAAATTTCTAGATTGAGAACTCAAGACTACAAGTATGTTGCCAAGGAACCAGATGTTGAAGGGAGTGCAGCTACTGACAAAAGGTAGATAGCATATAAATCATTTGTGGCTGATGATGAATTCATTAAAACCTCAAAATTTAAAACCTTTTTGTGCAAATTAAAAGGAAAATCAATAAGGGGATCAGTGGAGAATATTACACCAATCAATGAGGAAAAACTGCTGGATAACTTAAATTCAAGTGTGGAAGAAGAAATGAAGAGGATGACCCTTGAAAAAGGAAGGAAATTATTAGAAGATGCACATGTCATGATTTTTCCTAGGTTGGATTTAAACTCTTCTTTGGTTTTTGATAGTTTTCTGAAGAATAGCAATGCCACACATAAACTCACTCCTGAGGGGGTAACAAGATCTATGCAGGATCTAAGTATAACCCAGCTGAGGGATCACTTATGATATGGGCCTTGTATCCTCCACACAAGAAATCTGTTGTAATCAATATTGAAAAGGCTTTTGGAAATGTAATGGCATTAAAATTTGGTGAGGTTAATCCAATAGCTACAATAGAAATTGGCATTAATGTGGCCAAATTAAATAATAAAGGCCAAATCCAAAAGCTAATCAAGGAAAAAGAAATGTGTAAGATTAATAATGAGAGACTACTCAGAAAAATTGATCACTTGAAGGACATGATGGGAATCATGCTGGGATCCACAAATAAATTAAATTGTGAAAGCTCCCAGGCAAGAGACCAGTGGGAAGAATCAAAAGTGTACTCACAAGGTAAATGTGATGCACTCACTACAATAATAAGGAAGAGGCAAACCAATTTAATGACTTGGTTGAGTAAGCTCTGGGCAACACATTCAAACAATTTAACTACACTACAAGAACATAAGAGAATAGATGGAAGGATTCGAGATAAGTTCTGGGAAATAAACCAAAGGGATGCTCCTAATAACATAGCTATTGATAATTGGAACCATTTTATGAAAAAACATAAAGACTTCCATGATGAATTGCAAGGTGATGAGCAGGGGATGATCAATGTCACAAAAATGGGAGTACAAATACTATTAGAAGATAGAGGGGAACTAAAGGGAAAAGATAGATGGATGAAGGAATGTGATACAATGATGCAAACAATTCTGGATACAACCATAGGAAATGATTTAACAATGGACAAGGCATGTGAATAAAATGAGAAGATTTTCGAGATGAAGATAGCCATAAGGAATGCACTGGAGGATGCTGATACACACAAGAGGCCAACTTACCAATATTATGTGTCAAACATCTATTTATGGCTTAATAGAGCATAATTTATAGTTTGTTATTGTTGTTAAGAAAAATACATTTCTGAAAGGACGCGCCCTTTCACAATTTTGATATATTTATATATGTTTCATAATATAAAATAGATATAGGTGGATAGGAGAAAGATACAATAGATAGTTTGCAATGAAACTTTCCTTTAAAAGACTCAGATGCATGTATGAATTTTGATGAAGTTAATGAAGATGTCTGAACTTGTGGCTTAATCTTGGTATGAGTTGTTTGTGGAATTATACATCTATCTAGTTGTCTCCATTTTGATGCTTTTTTGTTGTTCACATTGATATATCAAGCATATATATATACTCAGTTTACCGATACACAATTTTTGTATTTGTGTGATGTGATTATTTGGTTCTTTCAAGTAAAGATTAAACCCTTCTAGTCAATCACAATAATTGAAGAGTATTAATTGGATCAATAAGAAGAATCACATAACTAGGATTGTCATTCTATCTCCAGTAGAGTTTTTCAGTCATTTACTTGCACATTTATACAAGTTATAAACTACATTTGTGTGCCAAACAATTTGAATTATTTCCATCATAGATTACACTTTTATAGATCTTCATTAGACTCCATACACCCAACAAGGCACTAGTCTCACGCTTTCTTTTTTAGTTTATCCATTTTATTTTTTACATCTATTAACTGAACATATTCTAATATAATTCAAATATAATTAAAATTAAAAACATCATAAATTAATTATGTAACCACATAAGTCAAATATAATTATATCAAGAAATTAATATCAAATAGCTAATATAGTCGCATAACTCATACATTTCAATGTCATTGATCTTCTTCTCCATCCAACTCTTTGTCTATATCATTCGATCTAGATTCAACATTGTAAGGATTGGTCATATCATCATCATCGTCATTGATATTAGTTTCGATAATGTCATCATCCACATGGATATCATCTTCATGAACATTAACTCCCACATCATCATGATCTAGTTCCTCCTCTTCGACATCTTCGTCAGGCACATCATCAAGTAGTTGTTTATCCTAATCATCATCTGCATCATCTTCTATTTCTTTAGTATCTTCTTCTTCCACCACATTATACTTTATCGGCCTTCCTCTTGGATCATGTCTAACAAAATATGACCAACCTGCTTTACATGGAGCCTCTAAGTAAAATACCTGCTCACATTGGCTTGGAAGAACATAGGGCTCATATCCAACTCGCTCAAAATACCTTGTATTAACCATGGTAAATCCATTATCATGTTCAATAGCAGTTCTCTCAGGATAATTTTCATTCAATTGTAGCATGTACCATAGGATGACACACATAACTAATCTGAAGGACTTAAAGTCACACTCAATTATATCATCCAAAATCCCATAGTATTGATTTTCTAAGACTTTTGGATATATGTCGCTTCTAGATGAAACATTAGTCACCTAGAAGACTACATTTATCCCAGAATCACAAGTTTTCTTCGTGTCATCCAAATTTTTGATTCAAAATTTATGACCATTGCAACACATAGCCTTGTGGTGTTTCACCTGTAATATGTCAAACATGTAAAACTTATTGCAATATCGTCAATTGATAAACATATTTATTCTTAGCCGAATGTATGCAAAGAAAAAAATCTCAACATTTATATGCATCAATATAATTTAAAATAATTAAATAATATGGGTGATCAATATATTTATACGTACCTGTTTATCTCTTAAACCATATGCTAAATCAATTTCCGTTGGTTTAACATTGGAATCTCCATTACGATGAGCTTCTTTAACCAATGAAGCCACAACTTCCCATGTTAATGCGTGACTAGATTGTTGGCATCATTCAATCCATACTGTCATCCAATCAAGATTATTTGCAACGTACAAATGTAGTGCATCCCACTCTCGACCAACTGTATCAAAAAAAAATGAAATTCACAAACGACGTATAATTAGTTAATTACCATGGTATACGAACTTAATTTATAATTGATGAATATTGAAGATTAATAATTAAATAAGTACAATATACATAAAAACCAAATGTAAAATGTATTCTAATTAATCTCCATGACCATATTATAATTACTTGTCACTTTCCTCAATCTAGCTTTCCCCATCAAGTACTCCCCTTTGAATTTGTTAATGGAGTTGGGATCCCAAATGTGATCTACATGGATCTTTGCTGAAAACTTAGGAAGATATTTAGTAATGTACACCATGGTCTGGTATACCATATATCCCTCCACCATAGAACCCTCAAGATGTGCTCTTTGTCTAACCAAAGCCTTCAAAAATTTCAAGTGCCTCTCAACCATCCACATTGACCTTGTGTATAGGTCCACACAATTCAATCCCATCAACTTGGTGTATGAAGTAGTGTTCTTGTGCATTGGAAAATGTCGAAGGTAGACACTTTTGCATTTCACACATTAGACGAGAAATTTTTATCTTCCAATAATTTATATCTTCTTTATGGATTGCTTTAGATGACAACCATCTACAAGTGATTCAAGGCACAAATATATTACGAAATTTAACAAAAATATGCAATGAATTGAACAAATATCACTACTTACCTCATGTATTTTCCAAGATCATAAATAAATTTCTTGACATTGTCGTCGAAGTTGTCTAGGAGAGATAGAGGTAGAATGTACTACAACAATTATAAAATGATCTTTTCATTATTTTTCCAAAATTAGTAAACATAATACACTAAAAAGTACATGCAGTATACAAATATATATATAATATACTAGAATAATTACCTTAATGAAGGTATGCCAATCATGTGTTTTCATCCCTAACCCAAATTCACCTTTGTTTGTTATGATATTATTTATGTTCATAACAAATCTTGTGGGAAATCAATTTTTTCGTATTACTTCTTTTATAGCATTGATTTGTTGCTCCATTAATAACCAAGGAAGGGAAATTATATTAATTTGGTCTCCATTTCTATTAAATTGAATGACATTTTTCATTGCATGATTGGCTTCCTGAATGTCACTACAAATTTTGACAATTTTTTCTTTGTCATGCCTTCCATCCAATATTTGTCATAACGTTTCTATCATATTATTTCTGATATGCATTGTATCAAACAAATACATAATTTGTAGTTGCTCATAGTAGGGCAACCTACTAAATTGTCTGGGATAAGTTTTCAACCCCTGTGGAAGTCAACCATTAATGCCTTGGCGACCTTCATGAAGCATATAAGTTAAAAAAATTAACAATGACAATCATTGTCAATTACAGCATGAGTAAACACAACACAATCTAAAAATATAAATTCAAAACATATCATATATGATAGATAGAAAATTTGATCCGATGTATAACCTTGACGATTAATTCTATTAATTCCAACTTCCATAGGCGAGGTGTCATTCTTCGTGGTTTTGATGTAGTCTCTTCTTTCCCATTGAAAAGATGTTTTTCAGTAGTTCGATACTTATGATTTTTGTGGAGGAAGTGCCTATACTCATCAAAAACATGCTTTCCTAAACTTGTTCAATGACGAGATTTCATCTTTGGACCACAATTGGATATGCAAGTTTTCCCTTTGTTTGAAGACTTGCAAATCATATATAATTGGATGAAATATGTCAATTTTTATAATTATATATATAATGAATAGATTATTTAAAAAACATGCATGATATCTACTTCATAAAATTAAATATGGTTAAAGTAATGCAGTCAAACGTTATAACATACCAAAAAAATGTGTTAGCCCTGGGGCATCATGAATTGTCCATACAATCATTGCATGGAATTCAAATTGTCTTTGTCCTATTGGTCTAGATACATCATACATAGTCACTCCATTCCATAGCTTTAATAACTCGTCGATAAGAGGCCCAATATATACATTCATATCTTTAACTTGGTACTTACCTGGTTGAATTAACATAAACATTACATAATTATTATAACCATTTTACTGCAATATATATTAATTAATGTACATGACTATTAAATGAAAAAACATATAAGTCATTATGCAAAAAATAAGACAAATGAGATGCTACTATGTTAAAGAAAATTGATGTAAACAAATACCTGGAACAATCATTTCCAACATTATGTGCTCCCTCTTTATTGAAATCCATGGAGGAATGTTATTGTTGATAACAAAATAGGCCACACTGAGTAAATAGATCTCATCTTTCCAAATGGATTGACATCGCCCGCTACTAATGAAAGCCTGAGATTACGAGGTTCTTCTTTAAAGTGTGGTCATTTTTCCTCCATGTCCCTAAATGCAGAACCATCCAGATGCATTCGAAGAATTTCATCTCCACTTTTATTCCATGCATGGTAATCCATAAATTTCACTAAGCTTTCACACCTAAATAATTTTTGCATACGTGGAATAATGGGAATATAACGAAGAACCTTGTGAGGCACCTTTTTTGTTAGTTGATTTGTTCGATATCTACTGATATGACATTTCGGGCATTCTATTACAAATTCATGTTGTTTATGATATATAATATGATCATTGGGACATTCATCTATTGCTTGATACTCCATTCAAATATCTTTCATAATGCTAGATAAATCTTCGTATGAGCGAGGTAAAATATTTGATGGTGGTAACAAAAATTCACCAATCAATCTACAACAAAAAATAATTTGTTAATATAAAGAATATTAATGGTACATATTTCATCCTTTATTTACTAGCGATGAACTAACAACAATTAAAATAGATGAAAAATATGACATATATGACATAACTTAACATCCGTGAGATTTCTATGTTGGATAAACCATTCATAACCTTCAAGTTTACCAGAAACAATATAGCAGAGAGAAGAGTTGTTTGGGAGCCTTCATAAAGGGGTTCGTATTCCTTCTCAAGTATAGGTAAATCATGAACATCATCGAAGTCATCTCGATCAACATGATCAGCTATGCCACTACATGTGTCATGGATCAATGTATTCATACCATCATCTTCAACTGTGTTTTCTCGAGCATGATCATCTTCTTCCATATGATAATTAACTTTATCTTCGATATTCACAGATCCATGTTCCTCCACTTACAAAACCACATTCTCTGGGCCATGATAATCCATATCATGTGCCCTACAGTGCCCCACCTTTATAATAATGACAAACACAAATAAACCATGATCATGATCAAGTGATTATATATATATATATATATCAAATGTTAAAATAATATAAATATTTACAAATTCAATCAATATAAACATATATAATGAACAACTTACCAATGGACGATAACCATGGCCCCCTTCAGCATGACCATGCTGCCTACAATGTTTCTCAGCTGTTGTGATTAAAAGTCTTCTCATCTTTAAGCCCTTGCAATTATTGCAAGGACAATAACATTTCCCATCACCCTTTCTTTTCAATCTAGCCCACAATCTATCAAGTGACTCTTCATTTTGTTATGGACTAATATTATCTAACATGATTTTTCTTTACCAAGCTTGAATATTTAGATCTTCAAAAAATATCAAACTCACACTCTAATAATTATGATATTTTACACCCAAAAAATTCAGCATGCAACCACCCCTGCAAAAGAGAAGATAGTCTGAAGTTAATGACCCCAAAAAACACTTTAAAATGCTAATTCCAAAAATTATTAAATTTTGATTTTACTATGATTTCCAACTGTTAGAGTCCTAAAATCAAAATATTGAACCTGCACAACAAAATTTGGAAATGAAATTCTCAAAATGCACAAGTCTAAAAATGAAATTTGATGAGTTGCTTTAAAATATGATTTTCAAACCTGGAAGTACAAATCTGACTTCACAAATGAATTTTGGAAATAAAATAATATGGCATAATAAAGAGTTTCATTTGAAGTGGACCACCCTATTATGTGCCTTGATAAAGTTAAAAGAGCTATGAATTTTATCTACAATACAGGTTACATAGTCATCAGTCTTATTCACATCCCTGCTTTGGATATCAATAGGCAACACTATTAGATGGCCTCCTTGAAACTTGAATCCATTAAGGGAATAATGAAAGCATCTTCCTTAATGATTACATCCATCTAAAAAAAAATAGTGTATGGCTGAATAAGGATGATATCATTTTAGTGTCTGAATCTACCACATAGAGATTAAATATGCTTACTCTCAAATAAAGCTGAATTATATAAACAATAGTTAGATGCCTTCCTTAACATAAAGGAAAATATAAAGTACTAATGAATTTTATATCCTTTATAAGAGATTTCTTTTAACCGGTTAAAAACTTGAGAGGGTAATACACAGGTTGCAAGGAAAGTTAAAAATTTATCATAACTAGCTCAATCCAAAAGGAAAAAATTAAGCATGCAAAAGCATGAGTAGGTTGACCAGCTTCACTAAAAGCACAAGTTATTTTTTATAACATCTTACCTAGATATTACTTGATAAGGTAATGAGTGCTCTTTTCCACTCAGTTTCATATGGTGGCATATCTACACACAAATCACCAAATTATTAAATAACTAAATAAATTGTATTACTTAATAAAATTGTTACAACATGCCATTCATGTCAAGATCAATTCTTGTTACCACAAAAAGTTTGGTTTCCAATTTGACAGGTTCATCTTTTCATTCCTATACCAGCTTCTGAAGGAATATGGCAGCTTATACTTCTACACGAGGAGATAATTTCATCTTCTAAACTGTTCCAAAGTACAAAAAAAATATAAATCATATAATTTGCATGATAGTTATAGCTTGCTAGATATTTGGCAGCATCTAAAAAGTTTAAATGAACTAAGAAAAATAGAGAGGCCTTGACCTTCATTTTTTCATTTTTTAGTTTGTTGCTCTAAATATCTCACAATATTTACAAATTGGTTGCTTTATTTCTTTCATGTTCAAATCAAAACTAGATACATTTGTATAGAGTCAAGATGAATTCAAGAACTTCAGGTAATAGATATACCATAACTGCTTTTATAAGACACTGGAATCTAAGGTCTAAAATCTATTTATGAAACTTGGCAAAGGGAAAAATACATCTTTATGAAGTAGTCTTCAAAAATATCATAGCTAAATGGTTGTAACTATCCACTATCAAACATTCCCAATTCTTTGTTCAACCCTCTAGGCCTGAATCTTGATAGCTATTTGAATTTGTAGCTATCCCTATGCCCTTTGATGGAGCTTCAAATTTTTCTCTTTGAATCCCATTTTGTGTTCGCCCTTGTCCTGGTCTGCTACATTTTTTAGGAGGATGTTAAGGTTAGGTTTTACTTTGGCTTTCCTGAAAAATCCTAATGTCGTATTGTAAAACCTTGGGTAAAATCTATTTGGTCGTTACCATTTTGGAGTGGGTGTTAAAATGACTTATGCCTCATTACATCGTCTAGGTTGGGCCCCTTTCTATAACTTTTGGTCGGCCCATGCCCCATGTTTCAAAACAACCTTAAGCCATTGTTTGTCATTGGTCTAGGCGGTGTCCCCTTCCTTCGTATTAGTAAATGTTTTATTTTGCAGGGAATGGTTAATTAACCATTGATCAACCATCGGTTGATCTTATTCATTCCTCACAATATCATGATGCCCCCACCACAGGGTTTCAACTGATCACGATATCACGGGTGGGTGCCACGTGTCTTAGCTGGCGGTGTTGAATGAATAATTAAAATGCTTTAGTATATGCATCAAGATTTTAATACGTTATCTAACAGGTTACTAAAGTGACTGAAGGATGCACATGCTCAAAATCAATGGATGTGTTATAATCGAGGAGAAAATTTTTCTCGACAGTTATGTCCAATGCTAAGAAATGATATGGATGAACACGATTGTCAGTGGTGGAGATCAACGGTTTCCCGCTATCGCATGATTGCAAGATGCAGGATGTTTATGGATTGTGATATCATGGGCAAGCGCCACGTGTACTTCCTTTGATGCTACATACTATGGTGGGCCCTCAGTGCTAAGATGGTGATTACATCGGCCTTTTGAAGGTAGTCGTTCGATGATCTGATGAAAGTAAAAGATCGATAGTTGGAATTTAAATTTGCATCAAATGCAATTGGAGCCATTGGTGCAACATGTATGAGAGCTTTAATGGTGGATGAGACATTTACTGGCCCAATTCGAGAGACATAAAGCATGTTTCTTTCATCTTATTTCATCACACAACATTCAAGCATCCTCACAAGTCAGTTACAGAAGCAACGATGAATTTTTGAGCAATCACAGTGAGAATTTGGTCTTTTGTGAAGCATATCTCGTGAGTTTTTCTTTGAACTATTTTATTACTTTGGCTGTGGTTTTGTGAAGAGTTGTGATAAGTTGGTCAAACGGTTTGTTGATTATTATAGTAGGGTTATTGGTCTGATTGAATTGTGCAAGATTGCAAAGTTTTACTGTAATTTCATTGTTTAAGTAGCCCTAGTCTGTTCAAGGTTTGAATTTTAAAGAAACCCTATTTTATTTGAGATGGCACCACTGAAGCAACACTCCGACCATGTGGATTATCTACAGAGGAATTCTTATGATGATTTCCTCGACCAATTACCACTGTCTACAAATGATAAAAGGAGGGGTGTGGTTTTGATGAATGGAAGAACCCTAGGTGAGGGACTAGTATGTAAAAACTATAACATTGCAGATGCTAGGGTTCCTATGACAGGTTTAGACATGTTCAAACTCTAGTATGGACAACAAAATTTACCTCACCCTTTCTCTAATGCTTGGAGATATGACATGGGGAAGTTGGTAGTGTCGAATGTATTCCCTGATGTGGACATGCTCAGGGCTATGGCAGCGCAATATGACCCTGTCACTAGGGTGATTAGGGATAATGATGGAGGAGTCATGTTGAGTATAAGAAAAGAAGAAATCCAATAGGTGTTTGATTTAAGTGAACCAATTCCATTCTTGGTTCAAATTGATCTCGAGGAAATAAATCAAGAATACACAAGATCAAATCCGTTGTTTAGGTTGAAGTTGCTTCCTCCTCATCAGGCAAAGGTAGGCAGTTCTATAGTTTACATCAGTCTGAATGACAAGGAGCCTTTGAGGCTAAGCTACTTTACCAACCATTTTTTGGCTAATTTCTACTCGCTCTACCAGATTCAGGGTTTTAGCCCAAAAACTATTATGCCCATTGCATATATGTTCATGGGGGCCCAGATACAACACCCAAATTTCTCTATAATATATTCTTTTGAATCTTTTCTAGCAGAAAAGACGCATGATGGATTGCTGAAATTGAAAGTTGGAGATACTAGAAATCCTTTCTTTTTCTATTCATTGCTTATGTATATGTTTTTGTATAAGAATGCCAACTTCTTTTCAGAAAGGATGGAGTTAAGGTAGGACATAAATGGGGAAAGGTTACCAGTGCAGGTTTGGACTACAAACCTGTCATACAATAGGGGAAGTGCGAGTTATGTGCAATTTGATAATTTATTTGCTTCTAGACTTAGGGCTTGTCTAATTGTTAATGTGCCCAGGATTCCTGAGGATCTTCATGACTTTCTTAGGCCGAAGGGGAGGAATCCAGATTTAAAGGTTTGTCACAACTGGGGTGACATCATTTTGTACCCTGTCAGCACTGTCTTAAGAGTATATGGTTTCTAGGGAGCCCCACATATTCTCCCTTTCAATGTGCCATCGAGAATGGGGTTTCCCAAAGTCATGTGGTAAATAGGTTGTATCCATAAGGACAACCTAACAGGGAAGGGAAAAGGGACTCTCTTCCCTGATTACACCATTGTATCAGATTTTGTTTTTTCCAAGGGTGAATGGGTTTATTTCGGGAGGTACTTTGATGACTTTCACTTGCGGAGTGGTCCCAGGCAGCAACATGATCTAGAGGGTTTATTTTCCTTATTCAAGCAATAGATTAAGGGTGGCAAGTTTTCCCATGAATTTAATTTTCCTGAAGAGTTAATCAAGAATGAATTTGACTTGAATAAAATGGAGTTGAATAAGGAGAAGTGGATTGCCTATGAAAAATTGTTGGCTGCAGTACATAAAATGGATCCCAAGTATAATCCATTGATGGAGTTTACTCCATTCCACAAGAAGATTGATTTATTGATAGATAATTTCATAGAAATCATGAACACTCTGATGACCAAGAAGGTCAATTTGGATTTGGATTTTGGTATTCAGAGACTAGAGGTGAGGCCTAAAGAAACAAGGCCAACTTATTAGCCTACTATGAGCTGGCCTCTTTATAAGAGGAAAAGGAATGAAAGTAGCAGTGAGGAGGAGGAGGGTAAGAAGGGGAAGCAAGTGATGAAAGCCTCAAATCAATTAGGACTGAAGATCAGAGCACCTAGAGGTGTAAAAATAATTGATTAGGATTCTCCACCTCAGGCTGATCCTACACTATCACCATCAGAGCCAAGCCCAAAGAGGCAAAGAGTTGAAAAAACACATGATGCTCTGATGGAGGAAATAATTGTTACTAATCAAGATATGTAGGTTGGTATTCCATCCCCTCCCAGATCAACTAAATTGGTATTATTTGATATGAATGTAAAAGGCCAGTGTGTACAAGATGCGAGAATGGAAGCATGCAAGACATTCTTGGATGATGATGCATTTGTGAAGACTCCTATATTCTTGCAACTAGTATGGAGGATGAAGTTGGATGAATACTAAGACAAATGCAAGGAGAGAAGAGAATCAAGGCCTAATCAGTCTGATCAAGAAAATTATAATGAGGTGAAGGATGAACTCATGAATGAGTTCAAAAGCATCACTCCCGAGGAAGGAAGAAAGATGGTAACCTAGGCTGGTGTTTAGATTTTGCCTAAATGGGACATAGCAGCTGTTGTAGAATTCAATGCTATCCTGAAGTCCAAACATCCAAGTAGAACACCAAGGAAGAGGTCAAGGCAACACTCCAAGATTATGCATTCAGTGAAGAGTATGAGACCCTTGCTATTTAGGTATTGGCACCTCAGGGAAGAAAGCCAAACGTTATTGATATTAGCTCAAACTTGAGGGGAGGGTCGATTATCAAAAGAGCTTCTGAAACATCAACCACAAAATCTACAAACTTGATTGTGAATGTGGCCAAATTGGCCCAAAAGACAACTGAAAGAGAAGAAGCTGAGAAGAAAATTTTGATGGAGAAGTACAATGTCATTATTGGGGAAGATAGTAGAATGCAGCAAAGAAATGTTGAGTTGCAAATTGAAGTAGATAGGTTTAAGTACAGGCATGGGGGGGAGTCTTCTAGTGCTCTAGGTACCCTGACCTTACCTTCAACATCAAGGTCAATACCCCCAACTTCTCCATTTTTTTCCACTCTAGGATCTCCCATCCAGAATCCCACTCCCAGTCTTTCATTAGAGCCAGTTGAAGAGAAGGTTGAGTACTTTGTAGATCCAACCAAAAAGAAAATGCTTAATAAGATTACAGAGCTACATGAAACTCTAAAAGAAAGTGAGGAGGGAGCAGTTGTTAAGCAAAATGAGTTTGTAGATATAGTTTTGAGGCACTTGAATGAGAGAGTTGATGGTATATTTCCATCTGTCTATTCTTTATATTCTTTATTTTTGGATTCAATTAAAAATATAACCAAGGATCAGGAATTAGTTTTTCCTTTAATTGAGAAATGGATCCCTAGGGCCTATGATTTAGATGTTATGTATAAAATCTCTAGATTTGATGCAGCTAATAGGCCTCGACAATTAAGGCCTACTCAAGACTTTGTGAAGTCACTGCAAGGTTTCCAGGCCTTACCTGATGATTTGAGTAGGAGGATTAAAGAGTTGGTAAAGATTTTTGATGACTGGAGTGACACATCTTTACCAAATATTGTAGATGCCCAAGGAAATTTTAGATCACTGCAGCAATGGAAGGATAGGGTAGATGAAATTATCAATGCACAAATCAAATTGATTTTTGATGACTCATATTATGACATGTTGATGAGTAGTATGGATAAAATCATTAACACTAGCACATTTCTGGAATCTTTTGAAAGGGAGGAGAATCAAGTAGCAATAAAGTATACACCTTACAGTGCCAAGGTAAATGAGGTGGTAAATTTTAATTGGCCAACGGATGAGGAATATCAAGGATGGGTAGACAAGTACTTAGCTGAAGAGGAATAGGACAGAGTCTACAACTGACAGTTAACAACTCAACAGTTATGGTTATAAAAAAAATTGGCTATGTCTTGGTGGCAGTTTTGGTGCAAGTTTTCAAAGTTTGGCAAATGCAATAGTTATTCTCCAGTGGATAGGAAGAACAAGAAGATTCTCCAGAGACTCAGCTATTGTAACCAATTTTTGAATTGTCATCGGTCCAAGTGACCAGTGACAGGTGTATTTCTATTCTGATGCTTGTTGCTCCTTCATTTTCCCTATAAGAAGGATTTCAGGACCAAAAATATGGGTTAGCAAGTTAGATATCTTTAGGTCGAGTCTAAATGAAGTTGCAGATAGAATTTGTAAAGAGCTTGATATTATAGTGAAGGTACTATTCTTAGGTTTGGTGTCATTCTGTTGTAGGTTTTAGTTTCATGGGTACTTAATTTTCAAGACAGTACTAGCATCTGAATGAAAATTACTAATTTCAATCTCATGTATCTCCATTATATGAATATATTATTATCTTGAATAAAATGATCAAGGGTTATTCTATTCATCTCACTGTTATGGTGTGTGTAATTCTCAGTTTGGCTTTAATTAAGGAATTAATTAAAATGATTGAGTGAGGTTATAGGTGAATATGTTCATATAAAGATTTGATAAGTAGTATTTGGTTAGAATATAAATTGATGGTATTGTAAGGTAGTATTATCTGAGATTTTATATGCTATGTGTCTAGAAGATAAACTTGGTTACAGTAAAAAAAACAAACATCTTTGATATTATCTAGTTATGGCTCCCAAATCTATTGAAAATTGATCATTAGGGTTAAAATTGAAACCTTGCAAATATAATCTTTGTCCAAATCCATCAAGAATTTTCCATCAGTTATAAACAATTCCCTTATAAATAATTTGTGCAGTCGGGTCTAAAATCTAGAAATGAAATTCTGAGAATGTACAAGACTAAAAATGAAATCTGATGAGATGTTGCTTTAAAATATGATTTCCAAACCTGGAAGTACAAATCTAACTTCACAAATGAATTATGGAAAAATACAATGACTACCCTCAACTTGGCGATATCTTCTTGAGTTTTTTTTAATTTTTCCCAAGAAAATTGTCAAGCAAAACACTGTCACAATAAATAGTCGAGCTCATTTTTATTCATGTCTGCCACAATTTAACTTTGTAAGTCCGTCAAAATTTTGGCAAAAAATCTTCGTCGAAACAAGATGAAAAATAAGGTTCATCGAAATTTCAATGAACGTTGGTGATAAAGAATTTTAAAAATGAAAATTCGCACAAATGCCCAACGATACATCTGATTATATAGCTTTTGTTGGAAGTTTTCATCAGATTTTGCAATTAAATGAGTTAGTGAGTGCATGTATTTCATATTATTTATAGATGTAATATCCACACATACACACACTATTAACTGTTTGCTACCATCACACAAAAATCATAAATATTCCTAGTAACCATGTGTGTAATATTTAGTTTATAAAATCTACTAATTGTTTAATACTGTATTAAAACCATATATTGTTTTTAATCAAAAAATTATTATGGCAAGGACCATAATCCTACTAAAGATGCACATATACTATACAGAGATATATATTATACATAGACATGAGACAAGAATAGAAACACACAATAAATAGACGTGAGGACAAACATGGAAATAAGATAATTAGCATTAATATTACAGGGAAATATATATAATTTAATCATCCTCTTCTCTATATGATGAAGAATGTAAGCCAAATTTCCAAAAAACATAATTATAAAACTATGAAATTGACATAATATTTTTACAAATATGTCTCCAGTGTTGTCCTTTTTAGCAATACAAAAATCCTCCAAGATATATTATATATGTTATATATGAATATATTATATATGTTAGATATAGATATATTATATATAATATTGCAATAATCAGAATCATATTGGATACAAAGTCTATATAATTTATACACGCACACAAAAATACTAATACATAATGAAGAATATGTAGATTCACATTATACACTTGATTTCCAATCGAATCCTAATTAGTAAAGAAAAATATTTGAGTAAATATATAGAGGACCATGTTAATACTGGCATCTAAGGAATTTGTAGATCTTCCATAGATTCCTTCGATCAAAGTGGAAAATGTAAAGTCTTATCAACTATATAGCTTTATTTTGTTACATAGTCTTCAAAAAAGCTATATTATAGCTTTATTTTGTTTTGCAGTATTTTTAAAATGGAGGATTCTATGAACTTCCTAAGCATTTTGTTTGATTTCTACAATGGAATCCTCCATAATCAACTTGCACGTATCCTATCCATACCATCAAATAATGAAGAGAATCCAATTTGGGAGCTTACTGGAGAAAAGCATCTATTACATGCCCATGTACATGATGTGAAGATCCTATAATTGTTTCTGTATAATGTGATGAGGAAAATGGGGAGGTTTGTTGGGCTAAATAAGTAATTAACAAATATATTCATCATGCTCTAACAAGGGAGGCACTTATTGTTGTGATAAAATTGAGCTCTAATCCATCTATAAGTTTGGTAGGAGATACCATATGCATTATTGTTGTAAAGAAAAAAGAAGACCTAAAGCAAGTCATCACCCTTCTAAGAGAAGGGCTCACCAAAAATATATGGAGATGTTTGCTTTCTATATGGCACACTAAAATGACCTTTTATCCCCTACATAGATTGAGAGACTTCAAGAGATGATTTCAAGCCTCCACAGTGTCTAGGATTAAGGAACTCTATGTAAAAAATTCATTGTGTAGATAGTCTATAATCTTTTTTGGATGGTTAATAGAAATGATGGTTAAACTTCAAAGATATAAACTATGAACCTTAGAGGTATACAAGTTAATAATGGAAAAAGAATATGATTAAACTATAACAATTATTTGAAGCACATAGTTGCACAAGAGTTTATCCTTGTTAATAATAGATAATTGTTTAATAGTAGCATATATGTGTTTGGATTGTTATTTTTATAAAGTGGAAATTGATAGCAGTGTGGTCCAATCCAACACAAATCCCTAACGTGGTATTTGGAACCCAATGACAAGGTAATATGAACCTTTATTGACTTAATTTGATTATTTGTATGTATGTACATGCATATATATTGTAAACCCTTGATATATACCCTTTATCAATAATATATACAAATAGATAAATAAAACCATGTATAGACAAGAATATATATATATATATATGATAATAAATATTTATGGTGCTTTGTTCAATCAATAAGGCATATGACACAAATATATACACATTTTTATAATATAAATTGGGCTTTTTAAATTAAACCCATATTAGAAGGGAGCTCTAAATTTATAACAATGGTTAAAATTGGATCCTTACAAAGTAAACATGACAATGAATGTGTATGGTGCTCTATTTAGATGGTAAGTAAAACAAAACAAATATGCATAGTTTCATTAATATAAACAAGGACTTTTTAAATTAAACATGAATCATAAGAGAACCTTGAACTTATAACACTACTTAAAATTGAAACCCTACAAAGTAAACATGAGTATATACAATTTATAAATCAAACCATCAATTTGTGTGTGTTATAATGAATATATGTAAGGTGCTATGTTCAAATGTTAAGTGGAACGAGACAAATATATACATGTAGTTTCATGAATATAGACAAGGAATTTTTAATTAAATCAATAACAAAAGAGAACTCAAATATATAGTGATTATGTATACTGCTCTATTATGTCAGTAAGAAAAATGACTCAAATATAGGTAAAATATATCATCATGCCATAATGATTCATTGAACTATCATATTATCCACTATTATAATAGATTATATAATTAGTTTATGTCATCATAAAAATAGATATATAGTTTCATGATTAAAATCAAGGGTTTTATATTTAAACCATAAAAATTGACAGCATGACTGACTATACACACTCTATTGATTATATCATCCTAAAAAGGGAAATGGGTTCTAAGAGTGATACCCTAGACCATTTCCATATATATATATATAGGGTATAATGTAAATTTCAACCTGGTTATAGATGAGATTTTTGTGAAAGAAACCCTCGATATATATAGTTTATTGAATTCATATATATTTTTAGGAATAGGTGTTGTACACCTTGCATACTATATATTATTTTATTATGTAAAATAAATAAATATTTAGTTATAGTGCATCTAGGAGATGTGTTTAGTTGTGCATTAAATATTTAAATTGAGCTCACATGTAAATTTGTATATAACATTAGGTAAGTTATTTTATGTGTAGGAGACAAAATAATTAATTGGGAAAATATTTAATGTTGGGAAACTTAGTATCAAAAAAGTAAATGAGGGGTTAATGGTTTTGTGCACTCATCATTTTGAGGTACATGGTTTTATCTTATCACTTGGTTGTATTTGTGTGAGATTGAATCTACAAAATCAAGAACATGTTTAGTGGTTAACGTTGGTTGGGTAGGTGGGCTATCATAGTATTTTTCTCTTGTGACTGCATATGTAAAGCATAGAATTAGATGTGTGGTTACATTATTGGACACATGGGGAGTGCATTCGAGGAGCTTGATGCTTTATAAGTGTTCATGGAAACTTTCCAAGTGCATTGCAATTTTTTATTATCGAATAATGTATAGAGTGTGGATACTTTTGGAGGCTAGTTTTTTTCCCTCTTGAGGGTTTTCCCACTTGGTATATCTTGTATTATCTTGTGGCTCATCTATTTGATCTTTGCACTATGGTTATTTTGTAAGCTTGCATGCATGCTTTTCTCTCGTGGGGTTATGTAGGAAATGAATTTATCATTCTATGTATTATATATTAATTTATTAACAAGTGTTATTAGATTTTTATTCATGGTTCTCGAAGGTGTGATCTCTCGTATATTCGGTGCAAAGTTGAATACATGGAAATTTAGGAATTATTTGAGACATTTAAAGGTATGAGACACATTTTCAAGTTATTATTTTGCAAACCTAGGGTTTTGGGATTTTCAAATTTATTGGGTTTATTGGAAATCTAGGGTTTGAAAATTTTTGGTCAAAAGAGTTTCCTAGATTACTTCATATGAAGGTTTTATAGGTGAAATTGAAAATATGAAATCTTGAGACAAAATGAACCTCAACATTGGATCCAAGATGGCTGAGAAATTAAGATTGAGAAATTTTTTTCCCTATTTTAGGCACTACAAAAAATGCACATTTTTGTAACCCCCAACTTGACCATACATGTCGACTAAAAAAATAAAAATTATTAAATCTTATCCTTCACATAAAATAAAATAAAATTTTAAATTATTTGAATATGTGTGTGTGTGTGGCAAGGTGGGGGTTTGTAGACACTCGCCCCTAATTAATATCCAGTATTGTAGGGTACTAACACCTTGCATGATGTGACAAGGGTGGCATCCATGTGAGTTTTCAACAACTAGAGGGCAATCATCAGGCTAGTGAGCCCTTTAGCCCCTAAGCTTTGACCCCCAATCTAATAAGATCCTTCTAGTTCCAACCCCCCATGGGTTGGCTTAAAAAAAAAAAACCAAATTTATAAAATATGTTGGGTTTGGTAGGAAATTTTAGAAATGATTAAAAAAAAAAAAATTCCTTTAGATTCCACCACCTCGGCTTCCCACCCACATGTAGCCAACCCACCATCATCCATAATGCCACCCTAATGCCACCAACTGACACAGGGTAACCTCAACAACTATTACAAACTATATGACCCCACTTTTCCCTCTAAAGCATAATGGAGCAGTTTTCTTTAGGGAGGCATAACTTTCAACCATAATATTAGTTTTAACTTCCAATAGGCGATAGAAAACTATTTTCAAGTGGTATGAAATAGTATGGGTTTGGTTCCTTGATTTTTTATTTTCACTAATTTTAAGGGACGTGAAGTTAGATGTTTCTCTGGAACATGATTTTGGTCATAGATTTTGCATGTAAAATAAGATTTTTTTATTTTGAATAGGTGTTGGAGAGAATTTGTAACATACTACACTATAGATCATGTAGAGTTTTAATTTTGTGTATAGAGAGAGTTTGGTACTTTTTTAATCACTTGTAATTTCTTGAGATTTAGGGTGTGATTATATGAGCATCCATATGAGTCATGAGGTGAAACCTTGAGGGAGTGCATGTTTTCATAAGATATATATAATGGTAGAGAATTATTTAGATTTGGTACTTCTTGATGTGGTTTTACAAGTGTTTTCAAAGTTTGTACTTTGATGATAGGTACACAAGTTGTCTTCTGGTTTGAAGACATGGATTCATACACATGATACTAGGAGTCTTATTTTGGTGATATATGAGTATAGGTACATTGATAGTGATGATTATGGTGTAATATATATAGGTACATTTGAGCATTGGCATAACATGATCATGTATGTGGTTGATGTTAGGATTTTCTGACAGGATTGGAGGAAGTAAAATAACCACTTATAATACAAATTTAAAGCATAGAATAGAGAAATAAATTCATAGAGGTGCAAGAGAATTTTTTTAACATGGTTCACCCTTTACGCTACATCCAAAAATAAT
The DNA here is from genome assembly GCA_007115665.2 of Sequoiadendron giganteum. Lineage (NCBI taxonomy): Eukaryota > Viridiplantae > Streptophyta > Pinopsida > Cupressales > Cupressaceae > Sequoiadendron > Sequoiadendron giganteum. The sequence goes on along the minus strand of CM021107.1, from coordinate 565,124,685 downwards.
AGAGGTCTAATTTTATTATACTACTTCCAGAAATAAGCAATTTACAAATAACCTACAACATGTTACAATGTGCAACTTCAAAATGTGATAAAAATTCTTCATGTGTTGTTGCATGTTACACCCCAAACCAGTGATGCACTCTACATGCTTTTATGCATGTTCATTCTACTCATAACCACAACTATTTTTCTTCTTTTGCATGATGTTCATTACACCATCCACGAGTCTCCTTTTTTATTCAAATAACATCTCACACGTGATTGATGGTGTTCCAATCCATGGAAAGAAAACTTATTATTTTAGGTAGTTTTATAACTATTTCATAATAGATTTTAATTGGAAATTTCCTTTAATAAAAATAGAAAAAGACGTTAATTAATTTGGGGGGAACCACATCAAAAAAAGTGGCCAAAATATTAACACCAAAGTCTGATCAAGCTTCATAGACCAATAGTTGATTGGTGGTGGTTTGGTTTTGTTTTATGAGGTTCTTGTTATGTCCTAGATGATTCTTTGGTTCCTTGACTAGGGTTACTCGTTTGTGGACTTATTTGATAAATAATATATTTGGTTGATTTAGTGTTTGATTCTTAAGGTCTACACGATTATCTTCTTTGATATATGAGTTTATAGGTTACTAATGTGATGATGAGTTTGCATGTTTCATTGTCTTGTATGTTCAAGTTATGTAGGTTGTGGATTAGCTAGACCCATTTTCTTATATTTTTATGACTTATATATAGACTATCTATATCCACAAGATTAATTCAATGTTGATGTAGAATTTTTTAGTTGGCCTTGTCTATGTTCATTGGTGCATTGGTATGTTTGCATTGGGATGAGATGATGGATTGTTAGGGTTCCTAGATAGTCGATTATTAGGACTTGTAGCATGTTTATCATGATGCCATAGATAGATTGGATACACCATTTGTGTGATATTTTGGTAGGATGGTTTATTTCCTTGGCTTGGAGGTCTTGGTTCTACCTTGGTGTTATTCACATTACAAGTGTGTGTGTGTGTGGACCATGATGATCTTCAAATTAGGATGATTTTTCCTCAATACCATGGATATCTTGTATCATGGTTCATTGATATCTTTTGTAGTGATGTGTATTTGTCACCAAGTGATGGATGATCCTTTTTAGTGGTTTTTGGTGTCATAGAGGAGCTCTTGGATCCTATTGTTGTAATAATATTTTTTCACATTTTTAATTTCATTGTCAAAAGATGGTTATCTTCATGTGATTAGATATTTTCATTCTTGTTTTAGAGTATTTTTGGTATTGTTTCTTGGTTTACTCTAGATATGGTTTTGAGTATTGGCATGATACAATTTCTCTTGATGTAATACCCCGCCACACAAACCCCAAAGGACACAATAATATCAACATTTATAACACAATTTTTTTTTTTTAAAGTAACCAATATGAGAGTAAGTTAACATACACACTAGTAATGGAACCATACATACATTTCAACTAAATAAGTCCCATGGGGTAACATGACTGCATTACATTTCAAACATCTCTAACATAATCCCAATTCCATAATGATGATAACTAACTCATAAGCTTCCATATCAAACCAATTAAGAAGTATGAATAAACAACATCCATTACATTACATAAACATCCTTCACACTTATGAATTTAATTATAAATATTTCCACAGATATAACACCATTATAGATCATATATTATGAACCAATAAACACATAATAATACCAAAAATCTATGTACATTACATTTACCATATGAATTTACATCATTCAGGGACTACAATAATACGATAGTACTTACCAACATGAACACGAATAATAAATCAATAATATTTAGTGAAACAACTGAAATGAATGTATACACAACATCAATATAGGTTCCAACTCTAGAAAAGATCTGGAGTCATTGAAAATGGTACAACTTTGTATATCATGATCTTTGGTTGGGAACCCAATGGGGTGCATAGCATGTTCCACCCGACCATATGGACCCTAAGGCCCACCCCCTATGCTAGGATATGACAAGAAGGAACCAAACCATAAAATAGTCAAGTGAAAAATGGACAACAAGACTCCCTAACAAAAGTAACAACAAGCACAAGGCACAACTACTTCTAGAGGTACAAGAACAACAAGGGGGAAACAATAAACATACTAGGTTGCTAAAGGGAAGAGTTTCATCACATGGCTCGATATGGGTTACCCTTGATGTGAATCTTCATAGGTTATCAGCCCCCATCTTGGGTTACCCTTGCAACCTCAATCGATCCTTGGCCCCCATTCTAAGACATGTGGAAATAACTAACCTTTCTTGAAGACAAGGTAGTTGGTTTTCCATTCCAGGCCTTCTCATCTCATATCAAGCCTAAATGAGCTCTTGAGCCATGAGAGGCATCCATAATCTTTGATTAGTGTGATTACTACCCACCCCCTAACTATTTATTAGGTTATTACTTGATTAACTCAACTTCCACATGAGTTACCTTGGATACCACTTAGGGTTTCGACCCCTATGGGAAGCCACTCTCCCTACTAGCAACAAAAGCCTCAAAATCACATACTCGGTAAGACAACTTGCAAAAAATATCACAACCAAATAGGAAAATACATCAAGTGAGGCATGCACCATCTCATGCTAGATCTCCATAATAAAGCAACCTCCAAGTGCAAGGCTAAAACCCACCAAAATCCAATCAAGCATAAGAGCAATATTTCATAAGGAACTAACAAGGAGAATCAAAATTATAAATCAACATTTTTCCCCACCTCTAGAAGCCTAAAAATTGACTATCCATGAACTTTGTATTTGAAGGCATCTCAACACTATGGTTCCAACATGATCCTCGACAAGAATTCAATGCATACAAAAACTCCTCAATTCAAAACTAATCAAAGAGGAAGACACCACACATCAAGAGAGTCCCTTTAAAAGGAATCAATGTTAATCTCTCTAACACATCATTGTAATATTTATAAAGAATATTTTAGATCTTCAACTACATTTACTTGTACATCCATGATAATATTATTTAAATAATCAAAGAAACTATGCAATCATATGTATATAAACATACACATTTTTACACAAATGGATCGCTCTTACATATAATTCAAGACAAAATATATTTCACATCCTTTATGAAATCATATTAATAATTAAACTAACTCTAATAGATATTAAACAATGCATTAAATACACAGTGAATTAATATTTGTAACACCCTACCTCGTAACCCTAGAGAAAGTTGCAATAGCTACGAAAGCGTACAATTTTATTTCTTTTAACGCACAATATTAACATGAAATATGCACTACACTATCGCAAACATCCTCTAAGGCACACAACTAAGGTTACATCTGAATCCCATAACATAAACATTACTCATTCATAGCATATAATTAATTACTTATGAATTTAAAGTACATACATTCAAAGCATTAAAATAGCATCACATAGAATAGAAATACATCAAGATCCAAATATTAAATTAATTTTCAAGTAGTGTTTACAATACTCATTCCCAGAATGAGGAAAAATGCACAATAGCATTACAATTTACAATAGACCTCCTCAAACACAATTGAGGAGTAATATAATTACAAATGTCCAACAAATACAATAATCAAATGAAAGGAACATAACAACTGGTATCCATGAGCTCTCCAACTAGAAGATCTTGCCATCATGAACAAAAGAAGGGAACCCAATGGAGTAAGGTGCAAGTTCCACCCAACCAAGTGGTACCCAAAGGCCCACCCCTCGTGCTAGGAGATAGTAAGAAGGGTTCCTAGAAAAATCCAACTACCTCTAGACACAGTCTAACACAAGCCTGAAATAATCAAATACATTTACAACACTAACACATTGGGTACAATGCTTCCAGAGTTCAATAATTAAATAAATTAGTGAACCAAACATACTGTTGGCATAGGAGGAGTGACACCACAAAGTTGCATGGGTTACCCCGACAGATCTTCCCAAACCCTGGTCCCCATCAAGAGTCACTCTCCTACTATCAACATGTGGAAAAAATCCACAACCCAAAGGTAACTAGTGCACACTACAAATATTCAATCCCCATCCAAAGATAAATGAAATCACATCCCCGTTTGTGGAAACTAGGTGATTTACTGAACAACAACAATACACACTACCCAAGAGAAATATAAAAGGGCTGAGAATAAATTACAACAACCCCCAACTAAATTCCCACATTATGAAGTCTTACTAATGCTTCTAAACAAATTTCCCCAAAATGAGAACACAAGAAATTACATACAAAGGGCAATAAAACTGGAAATAAAACTACTCTTTGGATATCCTAAATCCAATTTCCCCTTCTATGATTTACAGTAAATTTATTGCCCAAATAAATTAATTAAATAAAATCCCTTTACAAATAGAGAAGGAAAATCTAATTTTATCTCTAACTTCAATTCCTCAATTACTTTTAATAAAATTATCAACATAGAAAAAAATCCAATATTTAATTCAATTTTTCCCCAACTACAACAATATAAAGTTCAATATCCTAATTCAACTACTATACAATCAATTTCTTCTTTAAAACACATCATTTTACAAATTACCTGATTTGTGCATGTACATGCACCCATTACAAAAAAAATACATTTAAATCTTAAAATTTATATAAATATATATATATATATTTCTAAAATATATATTGAAAATATATATTTTAAGCATATGTCTATATACTGATTTAATATTTATAACCAATTACAAGATACATATTTAAATATAAATATGTATATTATATATGTATTTATTTGTATATATATATATATATATATATATATACAAATAAATACATATATAATATACATATACTTATTTATATATATATATATATATATATATATGAAATTATATATATAATATTTTATCAAACATCAAATATTAAATACCATACAATCTAGTCGAATAACCTTTATTATTCCCTCGGCGAACGAAACTTCCCATTGCAAGGTACAACAACACTCGTTTGGAAGGGGGGATAGCTATATTTAACACAGTCGAACCCCCATTCTCATAGGGGGTGTGGCCATGTGGGGAAGGCAGTGTTGCCTCCCCACATCGCCTCCCAAGGGGTGGTTGTGGGGAGAGGCCAGCCTCCCCACACAAATAAATAAAATTAAAACAATATTTTCCCTTTCCTGCAAATTTTTGTTCTCAAATTCGCCGAATGGTGCTTGCCATGAAATTACCAAAAGCTTTAAAAATGCATGCCAGTATATAATATATATATATATGTGTGTATATATATATAGATATATGTTTATATATATAGATATATATTTATATAAATTTATTTAACCAATTATTCTAATTGGGGAAATAATTTTCCAAAATGTATTCTACAAGAAAAAAATTCAATTTCAACGGAAGATTTCACAATCTCAACACAGGGGTTTTTCTAAATTTTCTTCAAACAAACAAATTTAATAGGAAGCAATAATTTTATACATAAAACAAAACCAATAGAAAATTGAAGCAATATTTCTCTACAGTTAAAACATTTACCCCAAAATTTCCCAAGAGGTTTATTTCTATAGAAGAATTTATGTACAGAGAGTTTAATTTCTTCCCAATAGAGAATTTTCCAGATCTCTAATGTTTCTTCTGGGTTCATCATTTTTTACAACAATCCCAATCTAAAACTTGCAATAGATTCAACAAAAGATTTCATTTCTACAGAGGATTTCAATTTTACTGAAGATTTCACACACGACATTTTCAATTTCAAATACAAAAACTCTAAAGCTTCATAATTTGCACAGGCACTCTTTTTCTAGATAATAATTTAATCTAAGAAACTTTTTCCAAAATGAAATTAACTAGAATAATACAGGAAGCTAAATTCCAATGCTTGAGAGGATGTGAATTGGTGTAGAACCTCTTCCTCAAAACCAAGATTCTTCCAAATCAACCAAAGCTTCCTCCAAAAACAAACACAATTCTAGAACACAAAGAACTTTCTCGAGATTGTATTTTTCCCAAAATTTCAACAACCGCATGCAATAGCCAATTTTTTAAAAAAAAAACCTTTCCCACAAAATATCCTCTCCCCCTTTCCATGAGAAAACCTCTCACCTCTTATGGTTACAACCCATTAATTTTCTCCATGAAAATATTTTTCCCAACAACCATCATTAATATTTTCAAGTTACACATGTTGAAAAAAAAAAGAATTAAAAATCAAATTGCGCCAAATCCTCAAGATATTTCTAGAAATTAAAATATTTGAATAATTTCTAAAATACTTGCATTTCTAATTTAAACTTAATTCAACTAATTTAATTAATTAATAAAATTAATTAAATCCTAAATTACAATCTTTTAACATAATAAAACAAATTAATTAAATAATCAACTAAAATATTTAAATCATTTATTTATCTTAAACACACTTTGCAACATAAATTAAAATCAAGGAAAAATTGAACAACATTATAACAAACAAATCCAACTAAAACTGGCGACACACTATGACTAGGGTGGTGTATTGACACAAGAAACCTAACTACTATCTCCCAATCAACATTACTATTGGGCAGTGGACACGCTCAAACCTATGAAACCAGGTGGAGTCGATATCTTGTACCTGTAAACCTGAAAACAAAGCATATATCGAACATGCATATATATATCATAATAAAACACACCGTGAAGAGATAATCACATAATTGCAAGGTGCTTGCAAGCGAGTGGTACAATTATGTCCCCTTCACCAATACAATTTCACAATATTGAGGAATCTAGCATCAATAATATACTCAAGAGCATATAACAATATTAATTCAAATAACCACTATGCTAATCCAAAGCATGTCATAACAATAACATCAAAATAAAGTACCATTTCCTCATAATATAAAATCCACATCGCTCTAAAGTTAGCAATCAAATAATAACAAAGCATCATAGTCTATCATAGTCAAGGTACTAAAAAAAATCATAAGCATAACAAAGACACACACTGTTTGATCAAAAGAGAAAAATGGAGGGGTGTTACATTCACCCCCCCTAGGGTCAGCCTTACTTCTAGAAGCTTGCAAACACACATAATACAAAATCCATGTAATAACACATAATCAAATTGTTCCAAACCTGAATAACTCCATACAACAACATAAGAACAACAATAACCAGAATCATAATCCTCCAAGCCAAATAAACTACCAATCCAAACAACCACCAAAAAAGTCTCAAAAACACATATCCATGATTTAACATACATTCTTCACATACACACCAATGCACACCACCGAAAATCACATCATAAGGCCACATATGGGTCCATCTAGACACCAAAAAGAAACATACTAATCCATGAACCAAGAGGCAATATCCATCTCACATAATCCAAACAACACAATCATTGGCTTATTGGTGTTAGGCCACACATAAGGTGAGACCATACAATCAAGACCACAATGACCTATCTCTTGTTGTATAAGGTGATTATCCTCCAAGAGATAGTCATCACACATAGGTGGGTAGTGGGTCCTAACTGAGTAACAACCTCACATACCCCCATCCTCAACGTTCCTTGCGTCTACTTCATTGTATGCACTCACCAAGTCCGCCTCATACATCCTTGAAGAGGATTCACAATACAACACATTTCTGACATTTAAAACAATAAAGATAAACTAGTTTAGCCACCAAGGTCATAAAGAAGTGAAAATTTTAAAGTTCAATTTCAATAATAAGGAAATAAATGTGCACAATTTCAACACTAAATCAAATATAACCATGAGGGTTATAATCAAATAAGGTTACAAGGTGTGGCTAAACCATCACAATCAAATATAACAAGGTGCCAACCTTCACAATCAACAGAAATTCATCAATAACCATAAGAAATTCCATAATATTTACAATTGCATTGTACAACACTCTATGACTAGATACTAGCCACCAAATGAGGAAGGAGGAAACATTGTCTATCTATAGTAGTAGCCCTCATGTGGTGTGGAGTGAGCATGCCATCCACACAACACAAAGTGTACTCCACAACTATGCCCTGCATCAAGTCGTCACTCAACATGGTCATACGCCAACTAAGAAAGGCACGCACTGGTCATATGCCACATGGCAATGTGTTTGTGGCTCTATAGATGTAGGCATGCATAGAACACAACCCACATACTGATACCTCATGGAGAAGGCACACACAGGTACTCGTCGTAGCTAGAGGTATACATGGATAGGATCTACTCATATGCTATCCAACCAAACATTGTTGAAGAAATAATGAGTATCCCTCTACAAGTGTGTGAGGCCCCATAACACTCATCACACAAGTAGGCTATCATAACACAATCTCATAATGCGCCTTCATGTGTCTATGCACATAGAATCATGTAACAAGGCATCATCACTAGCACTATGTCGGAACATCAATGGGGTGTGGTATCGTGTCTATTGCATCATGTCAGAACATGTGCAGATACAATATATCATGACATCATCACTAGCACTATGTCAGAACATCTGTGAGGTGTGGCATTGTATCTATTGCACCATGTCAAAACACGTGTAGATACAATATATATACAATGTAAGAAAAAAATGATAATATCAATATGGGGCTACCGGAGCTTCACCTCTCATACGGATGAGGTTTACTCAATAATGCCAGATCAACGTCTCTACGGACAGTCAGGAATATACTAACATACCTATACTATTGTACTCAAATCTGTGGGGATTGGGCTAACACTTAAGGATCAAGTATCTTGATCCCTCATAAGGGGAAGTAGTGGGTATGTTTCCTCATAATCGGTTGAGCTGAGACTGCTCTTCACTGCAATATGCATACGCTACACACTCCACCCAAGGAACTTTGTGGCTGCTACTATCCCTTCATAGATTGATGAGCTAAAGAACCAAAATAAAATAATCTATGAAACTAACTTTTGGTTACTCTTATATATAAGTTTCAACCACACATGGGTTGGCCCTCAATCAGGTAACAAACATGAAAACACACATAATGGTATGGTTAATGCCACACCAAAATGCAACTTTTTTCCCATGGATGGTTACCAAGTATCACCATCCCATGGACACACAAAGCAAGTACTGGCTATTCACAATACTCAATCAATGCAGAATTATCGGTTCCTCACATTTACAGGGGTACAATTACATACATAATTCCATAACCCATGGGATACTTATCATTACTTTTCATCCATAACCTTTTATCAGTTTTATTTCACTCTACTCTTTTCCACAAAGCACATGATGCTAAATGATAATGTCATAAACATTGTGATCAGTTAACAACTCCACTTATAGATTCACCATAACAACATAATGGGCTCATATGTACCCAGAGTACCCAATGTATGAACCTGGGGCTCTGATATCATGTGTAACGCCCTACCTCGTAACCCTAGAGAAAGTTGCAACTATGAAAGAATACAATTTTTTTTCTCTTAAAGCGTAATATTAACATGAAAGATGCACTACACTATCACAAACATCCTCTAAGGCACGTGACTAAGGTTACATTTGAATCCCATAACATAAACATTACTCATTCATAGCATGTAATTAATTACTTATGAATTTAAAGTACATACATTCAAAGCATTAAAATTGCATCACATAGAATAGAAATACATCAAGATCCAAAGATTACATTAATTTTCAAATAGTGATTACAATACTCATTCCTAGAATGAGGAATAATGCACAATAGTATTAAAATTTACAAGAGACCTCCTCGAACACAATTGAGGAGTAATATAAATACAAATGTCCAACAGATACAATAATCGAATGAAAGGAATATAACAACTGGTATCCACGAGCTCTCCAACTGGAAGATCTCGCCATCACGAACAAAAGAAGGGAACCCAGTGGAGTAAGGTGCATGTTGCACCCAACCAAGTGGTACCTAAAGGACCACCCCCTATGCTAGGAGACAATAACAAGGGTCCCTAGACAAACCCAACTACCTCTAGACATGGGCTAACACAAGACTAAACTAATCAAATAAATTTACAACACTAATGCATTGGTTAAATCAGTAAACCAAATATACTGTTGACATAGGAGGAGTGACACCAAAAATTTTCATGGGCTTCCCCGACAGATCTTTCGGGTATGTGTAGGATCATGATGGGCCAAAAAGTGGCGATATGTAAGCCATATGATGGCCCATTTGGCTGATGACTTATTTTTCACCCAAAATTGATGAAATGAAAAGGGTTTTTAGAGGAGATTCTCAGCTTTCCACCAATATAAATTATGCTTTACTTTGAATTTAATAAATTATTATTATTCATTTTCTATTAGAATTACGAATAAAGTCTTGCTTGATAGGCTGATTGAAAAACATCTATAACTTTTAAATGGCATCACATTTTTTGAATCTGAAATATGCGTCACATTCTATGCTTCACATACTATAGGATTAAAAAACAAAAATTGAATTTCATGAATTTTTGACCAAGTTAAGGTGGTTAGAGAGACGAGCTTTTATATTTTTTAAAAGTTGTAATAAAAAATTCATAATTAATTATAAACTTGGAAAATAAAAAATAAAAAAATATGTATCACATCGGGACATGAGTCCTCTACTTATATCTAAAATTTTATAAAAAAATATTATCATTTTATTGTGGTTAGGGTGGTCAAACAAACACCTACTTCTTATTTTTACCCTGAAATTTAAATACTACTACATTGAAATTTCAAATTTTCACCAAATAGATTTTTTTTTTTTTTTAAATAAAGGTCTAGTATTTTAGCAACTACATTCAATTTTTTCATTTTTTTGAAATAATATAGATAACTCATTCAAAATTTTATGTCAAGTTGTCTAACTCTGATTTTTTATCTTTTTATTGCCACTTAAGGGCCTTTTTTTTCCATGATGATCCTACACATACCCTTCCCAAACCTCAACCCCCATTGAGATTCAATCTCCTACTATCAACACATGGAACAAATCCACAACCCAAAGGTAACTAGTGCAAACTATGGATATTCAATCCCCATCCAAAGATAAATGGCATCACATCCCCATTTGTGGAAACCAGGTGATTTACTGACCAATGACAATATGCACTACCCAAGAGAAATATAAAAGGCATAATGATAAATTACAACAACCCCCAACTAAATTCCCACATCAAGAAGTCTTACTTTAACACTTCTAAACAAATTTCCCCAAAATGAGAACACAAGAAATTACATACAAAGGGCAATAAAACCAGAAATAAAACTACTTTTCAAATATCCTAAATCCAATTTCCCCTTCTATAATTTATAGTAAAGTTATTTCCCAAATAAATTAATTAAATAATATCCCTTTACAAACAGCGAAGGAAAATCTAATTTTATCTCTAATTTCAATTCCTCAATTACTTTTAATAAAATCCAATATTTAATTCAATTTTTCCTCAACTACAATAGTATAAAATTCAATATCCCAATTCAGCTATTATACAATCGATTTCTTCTTTAAAACATATCATTTTACAAATTACATGATTTATGCATGTACATGCACCCATTACAAAAAAAAAAACATTTAAATCTTAAAATTTATATATATATCTAAAATATATATTCAAAATATATATTTTAAATATATTTCTATATACTGATTTAATATTTATAACCAATTATAAGATATATATTTAAATATAAATATATACTCATATATATATACAAATAAATACATATATAATATACATATACTTATTTATATATATAATATTTTATCAAACATCAAATATTAAATACCACACAATCTAGCTGAATACTCTTTATTATTCCATCGGTGAATGAAACTTCCCATTGCAAGGTACGATCACACTCGTTTGGAAGGGGGGGCGGTTGTATTTAACACAACCGAACCCCCATTCTCATACGGGGTCCGACCATGTGGGGAAGGCAACGTTGCCTCCCAAGGGGTAGTTGTGGGGAGAGCCCAACCTCCCCACACAAATAAATAAAATTTAAAACAATATTTTCCCTTTCCTGTGAATTGTTGTTCTCAAATTCGTCGTACGACAGTTGCCATGAAATTACCGAAAGCTTTAAAAATTCATGCCAGTATAATATATATATATATATATATATATATATATATATATTTAACCAATTAGTCTAATCGCTTTAATAATTTTCCAAAATGTATTCTACAAGAAATTTTTTTAGTTTCAACAGAAGATTTCACAATCTCAACACAGGGGTTTTTCTAAATTTTCTTGAGACAAACAAATTTAATAGGAAGCAATCATTTTATACATAAAGCAAAACCAATAGAAAATTGAAGTAATATTTCTCTACAGTTAATATTTACCCCAAAAATTTCCAAGAGGTTTATTTATACAGAGAGTTTAATTTCTTCCCAATAAAGAATTTTCCAAATCTCTAATATTTCTTCTCGGTTCATCATTGTTTACGACAATCCCAATCTAAAACTTGCAATAGATTCAACATAAGATTTCATTTCTACATAGGATTTTATTTTTACTGAAGATTTCACACATGACATTTTCAATTTTGACAAAACTCTAAAGCTTCATAATTTCCACAGGCACTCTTTTTCCAGACAATAATTTAATCTAAGAAACTTTTTCCAAAATGAAATTAACTACAATAATAGAGGAACCTGAATTCCAATGCTTGAGAGGATGTGGATTGGTGTAGAACCTCTTCCTCAGAACCAAGATTCTTCCAAATCAACTAGAGCTTCCTCCAGAACAAACAAAATTCTAGAACACAAAGAACTTTCTCGAGACTGTATTTTTCCCAAAATTTCAACAACCACATGCAATAACAAAAAAAACTTTTAAACAACCTTCTCCACAAAATATCTTCTCCCCCCTTCTATGAGAAAACCTCTCACCTCTTATACTTACAACCATTAATTTTCTCCGTGAAAATATTTTTCTCAACAACCATCATTAATATTTTCAAACACATTTTGAAAATAAAATATCTTTTAAAATCAAATTGCACCAAATCCTCAAGATATTTTTAGAAACTAAAACATTTTAATAATTTCTAAAATACTTAGCATTTCTAATTTAAACTTAATTCAACTAATTTAATTAATAAATAAAATGAATTTAATCCTAAGATTAAATTATTTTACCAATTAGATTAAATTAATTAATTAATTAAATTATAATCTTTTAACATAATAAACCAGATTAATTAAATAATCAACTAAAATATTTAAATCATTTGTTTACCTTAAACACACTTTACAACATAAATTAAAATCAAGGCAAAATTGAACAACATTATAACAAACAAATCTAACTAAAACTGACGACACACTATGACCAACGTGGTGGCTTGACATAAGAAACCTAGCTACTATCTCTCAATCAACATTACTATTGTGCAATGGACAGGCTCAAACCTATGAAACCAGGTGGATTCAATGTCATGTACCTGCAAACCTGAAAACAAAACATATATCGAACATGCATATATATCATAATAAAACACACCGTGAAGAGAGAATCATGAAATTGAAGGGCGCTCACCAACGAGTGGTGAAATTACATCTCTTTCACCAATACAATGTCACAAAACTAATGAATCTAGCATCAATAATCTACTCAAGAACATATAGCAATATTAATTCAAATAACCACTATGTTAATCCAAAGCATGTCATAATAATAACATCAAAATAAAGTACCATCTCATCATAATATAAAATACACATCACTCTAAAGTTAGCGATCAGATAATAACAAAGCATCATAGGGTGATCCCACAATAGTGGTTTACAATTTTTGGCCAAACTGGACACTGAAATTATTATTTTTAACTAAATATTCACATCCGGGCACCTATAGCGGCTAAACCGTAAGGAATTTGAAGATGATGCAAACTAGAGTCTCATCAAGTTTTGTCTGTAAATTCTAAAAATATTTTTTTCAATTTTTTTTGAATAAGATTGCACTTCTTTTTCCATCTCCTACGAAAACTGGTTTTCTTCAGAAAACAACATTTTTAAAAAGTGACGCTCACTGTATACAACATAATTTTTTTCGTATGAAGGATGAAATTCTAATTTTTTCGAATTTAGATTTATAACTATGATATCTATTACTTTCATTTGGTCTCATAGTTTTTTATTGAATATTTTTTCCTTAATAGAGTTTCGAAGTCAAACCAATTTCCACTTAGACACAGGTGGACTGTATACAGCATAACTTTTTCTATATGTATAAAAATTCATTTTTATTTATTTTAATGGATGAAGGACATCAATACCAAGCACAAAAATATTTAATACAAAATTATTTTGATAATTTTATATTTTTCCGCATGTGCAAAACAAAGAGCTTGATTTTTAGTAAAAAACCTATGTTTAATAAAACTAAAAAAACACATACATAATAAAACCAAAACATATTAAAATTATATTTGTGAGATAGCTCATTTTGAGGAATACCATAATAATTTCAAATTAATTTTAAATTAATTCATTTGATCCCCCAAAAGGTAAATTAAAAGTGATTTTTTATCAGCATTTTGATAGGTGTAAAGGAGACTCATTTATAGGTATGCTTTAAAACTAATGAGGTTCTATCCAAGGGGATTTGATCTAAGGTGATTTGATCAAACCCTCTTCAATTGGAATCCTTGAAATGGAAATTTTAAAGGCTTAAATCAGTATATTTTCTAAAAATATGCGATTTCAGCTAAAATTAGTTCCTTTCAGAAATTGTAAACCAGCTTTGTGGGATCACCCCATAGCCTATCATAGTCAAGGTACTAACAAAACACCTAAGCATAACAAAGACACGCACTGTCTGATCAAAAGAAAAAAATGGAGGGGTGTTACAATCTTTAATATCATCAAAAACAACCCATAACATAAAATTCATTCCCATAAATAAAATACTTATCTTGTATAAAACGTAATTAACTATTACCTTAAATTTTATTTCTTTACTATACCCATACTATACAATTACTAATAGAATGAAAATTTCAATTCAATAGATCAAATTATACTATGATCTAAAGATACTTGCATCCATATATATATATAACATATGTATATGTATATAAACAGTCAGAAGCCAAGCAAAATAAGGTATACACAAAACTTAATCTTTGAATATACTTATGGAATTCCAAGCACCACACATGTGTCCATCGAGTATTGATTTCAATGCATTCTAATCAGATTCTTAACACAATACGAGTCCATCAAATACCAAAGGATTTCGAATATAATGAATGTCCCATTTAAGTTTTATTAACATTAACATGCCTACTAATTCCAATCCTAAGACATAAGATAGATCTATGAAATCATAATTTTGAATCTAAAAAGGAAAGAAAGAAATAAACGCCCTGAACTAGACATAATCGAATCTCATAGTACTCAAAGTGAGATCAGGATACGAAAAGGATAAAATAAGACAAGAAAATCATGGCTTAGAGAGTAAAGAAAGTAACATCCAAACCTATTGTCTACCAATTCGACGAATTCATTGACAACAAAAAAGGAAATCTACCTCTGCAGGCAAATCGGATTTTTTTTCAAGAAGTATTGAATCTAACAATAATATCGGCTTGAAATCATAGAATGAAAGGTACATTAAATAAGGAATACAGAGATGGCGTTGACTCAGCTGAATCCCCTATGGACATCGGTTTTATTGAAACCATGAAGTATGAATAGTTTATAACTAAGCAATAATACCCAAATCGGTTTTCAATACATGATAAAATCTACAAGGATAACCATATTGGATGCAATAGAAATTTTGAAAACTTTGAAACAAAACTATAGAGAGTATAAATGAGTTGTTGGATTGAAGTGAAGATGTGAATAATGTGCAGCTACAGTCATAGCCACCGAATTAAATACTCTCTTGTTTTAAGGTGAAACTAAATGAAACCATTTGAAATACAAACTTGCATAGAAAAAACAACAATCTCCTTAAAAGGAGAATTTGATTCATTGAATGGAATTCAAGTTCTATTCACACCAAAAATTGGATTCGAATGGAAAAAAGATGAAATGATATCAAGATTGAATGTCAACAACATTTCAACACAACTAGAATAAAATCAAATTTCCTACCTAAATTCGTACACTCGAGAATGGTGAGGACGAATTGAAGGCCTCTATTTTGCAACCACAAATTCTTCCTTCGAACTTGATCACAACAAATTCACTTCAAAACAATATCAAAACCAAAACTGTAATCTTTTCTAGAATTATTATTCTTTTGCAGAGTTATCAACCACATTGGCAAGTTTCCAGTTTGAAAATCAGTTTGGAGTCGCGCATGTGCACGCACTTTGTATTTTTCTATTTTAACTATTTTTTTACATCTCATTCAAAGATCTTATCTTCTTTATTTATTTGAAATCACATTATTTTTTCACATTTAAATAATTATCTTCTCATGATAATAAAATTATCAATTTTTATTAAATTAAATTTAAAACAATACTTTTTACAATACAATTTAATTTAATTATTTAATAATAAACCATATACTTTATATTTCAAAAAATTGATTGATTTAATTTTAATTTTTATTCTAAATTTATTTAAATTTCCTTGTAATCAATTTTAATTTAATTAACTGATTAAACAACGCCATTTAAAATATTTAATTAGGCACATAATTTCAATCACACATAAAACAACATAATAATGAAATCAACAACGAAACATCACCAATAAACAACTTACTCAAATGTCGAGAAAATCCAATACGGAGGGGCACTACACTTGAAACAAGGATATGTTCATTGGTGCATATGATCTCCTAAGAGGAGATGTAAGATCATGATGTCATGATGAAAATCTGATTCTATAGTTGGAGTTTTAACATTTATATTCTAGATAGTTCTCTTGGTATTGGATACATTGGTAATTCTCTCGAGAGCTTCATGATAGTGTGGTGTTGCATTTGGAGCTCAACATGGATTTATTGGTCATATGTTCTAATGGATACTTGGAGACTTAGGTGAGGTTGGAGATCTCTTGAGATTAGAGACACTTTTTTAAGATGGTTAATCTCCAGAGGTTTCAATAGGAAATTCCAAGGAGCCCTTACCTAGATATGGATGTGATTTCATGATGAATATATATAGAGGAGATTGTTCTTGGAGAGATTCATGATGACTTGGTTATCCTAGAGGATCATTCACATTCGCCACTCTTGGTCTATTAAGTGGTTTATCATCTGAGAGGTATTTGCCCATTCTTTTTTATATCCATCACCTTCTATTTTTGTATTCTCATGGATATGGATCTTGATCTATGGCTAGTTAGTTTTGGAGGGTTAATTTGTAGGATTTTTGGTATGGTTATATCCTTATGCATATTAGTTGTTTTATGATGTTTTTTATGATGATCATAGGAGATGTTTATTGGGGTTATTCCTAGTTTTGGGAATGGACCTTTTGATTTTTAACTTCTTTGGTTAAGAGAGGATTGCATCCATGTTGGTATACATTATACATATGTTGTGTTTGATCTATGAGATTGAATGAAGGGTGCTTGAAGGTTGTTGTTGGGGATTTTCATTTTGGGTTACAAAGGAGATCATACTTAACACAACTTAACATTTTGAGGTGTTGGTAGAAGGGCATAATATTATTTACAAGATTGCTCTTTTTTCTTTATGGCTACTTCCTAGAGGTTCATGTTCATATGATATGGGAAAGTTATGGTGACATGTTGTGAGAGAGTATGTAACTATTTGTGTTGCATGTTTGGATCATTTTGATTGTTATTGGTTCTATATTGTTTTGATTATTTTTCACATCTTGTTTTGAGTGTTGATTTGTATACTTGATATGCCTTAATCTATTTTTAGATTTGACATTACCCATGTAGTGGGATTTCCTATATATATGTATGTTCTTCATTGATATGTTTAATATAGGGAGCTTATGATTATGATTTATGGGTTGGTTATATTGTTGGCATGAGTTTACTAATGTTTTTGATATGTAGGAGGTATAGATGGTTGGATGTATTAGCATATTTTGTGGATGTTATTTCCAATCATGTGGATATTTACCTTTGACAATAGCTTAGAGATTTTTTATCACTTGGATTTTATTCTTGTGTTCTTTGGACTAGTACATCTTCACCTTGGCATGTTCCTTTTCTTTCATAAGTGGCATATTGGAGGATGAGAGGATTGTTTTCTTGAGATGGTGGTCACCTTATTTTCATTGCAAGTATCTTGATGGAGAATAAGAGCATGCTAGATATTCATTTGGTTTCATATATCACTATGATGATGTAATTCGTTGGTTGAACCTTATGTAATGTATATAACAAATTCAATAATGTTAGGAATAGGTGTTGTACACCTTCTTGACAAATTATTTTACTATGTAAATTAAACGGGTATCTAGATATGGTGCATCTAAGAGATGTGACTAGCCACATTAATAATTTATTTGAGTCATATTTTAAATTTGTATATGTAACATTGGGTTAGTTATTTTATGTGTAGGAGACATAGAATAATTAATTGGAAAAAAATTAATGTTGAGAAACTTAGTATTAAAAAAGTAAATGAGGGGTCAAGTATTTGTGTACTCATAGTTTTGAGGCACATGGTTTTATCTTACCACTTGGTTGTATTTGTGTGATCTTGAATCTATAAAGGAAAGAACATGTTTAGTGGTTAAGGTTTGATGGGTGAGTGAACTATCATAGTATTGATTTTCTCTTGTGAGTGCATATGTGAAGCATAGCTCATGGGATTTGTGGTTAAATTCTTGGACATCTGGAGAGTGCATTAGAGTAGCTTTATATTTCATAAGTGTTCATGGAAACTCTATAAGTGCATTGTAATATTTTATTGTTGAATAATGTATAGTGTGGATACTTTTAGAGGATAGGTTTTCCCTCTTGAGGGTTTTCCCAAGGTACATCTTGTTTTATTTTATGGCTTGTCTATTTGATCTTTATATTATGGTTATTTTGTAACCTTGCATGCACATTTTTCTCTCATGGGTTATGTAGGAAATGGATTTATCATTCTCCGTATTATGCATTAATTTCCTAACATATATGAAACCATATTCAAAGAAATGAATCAAAGTAGTTTCTTGTATAATGATGGGGGGGAGAGATATGATTACTAGAGCAAAAAAAATCAACCAAGCGAATAATGAAAATCGCATAATGGGAAAGTTGAAAAAATACAAGACCCAAAGAAGTCAGAAATCAAACTAGTACATTGTATGTAAATTGAAAGGAGAAATTATAGTTTGGTGTTACCTAAAATGAAATGGAGAGGATTTGTAGGAAAATTATGACTATGGTGGTCAAGAATAATGCTTGTCGAATAATGAAAACCCCTTTTTGGAATTCATTGAATATAAGTTGGCTTTTAGGAGTGTAGTTCTTGCCAATGCAATATTTTAACATGGAATTAAAAACAAGAAAATAAGTTGCTACTATTAATTAAAATTAAAATATGATTTTAATATGGTATTAAATAATTAGTGTATTTTATAAATTAAATATATATGTCTGTGTTAGCAAGAAAAGTGGGGGATCATAGATTGGAGTTTTGTGCCCTAGGTATTCTCTAAGTGTTGTATTTATATCCTAGACTTAGTAGTAGGAGAGGGATCAAAGATTAATCTATGTTGTGGGATCATACAAGATAATATAATAACTTTAAAAAAAAATGATTGTATTCATGACACATCATGTAGTTATTAGTCAACTTCCCTATATTGATATAATTGATATTACATTCTCATCATTCTCTTGAATATCTTATATTATCCATCTTGTATTCTTCCTATCTATTATTTACTTTCCTTCATAAATTCTTCTAGTTCTATCTTACTATGTTATATTTTTTTCTATTCTATGCATATATTTTCCTAGTGAGAATTTTTCTTTACATTCTATCACACTTCTTGGGGTTGACATGTTGGCTAGGAGCTTCACAACCTATCTGCAGTTTCTGCATTGGGTTTCCTACTCTATTTTTGTGCTTTGTCAATTTATTACTAAAAATATGCATAATTATGATTATTAATAGGAAAATTTATGATTTATTTGGTGATGGTGTCGAATGGTTACTAGGGTGTGTATGTGTGAATATTGGACACTTCTAAATGACCACTTTTTGAACTTTATGCATATAATGAAGCCTACCACATTCATTGTGAGTGCCTAGAAGCTAAAAGAATATCTTTGAGCTCTTAAGTGTATGAAAATAAACTCAAAAAAAAAATCAAAATCTGATGTACCAATTAGGGTGGATGACTATTGGGTTTTTTTTCTAGATTGACTTCTTTAACCCATGTGGATTGCCTATTCTCATGGTTTTATGTATATGTAGTGGCCCCATGGTTTTGTATATGTACCATAAATATTACTTTATTTTGAAATTTATTTATGCTTGTGGTGGTCCTAGTTGGGTTCCTTAAAACCCTAGTCATTTGCCTTGAATAGTTTGTGTTCCTACTTGACACCTAAATTCGTATAGAACTTATCCATTCTCCAAGGTTTTTCTAGATATCGAATTGCATTACCCCATGCCTTGAAAACTTAAAAATGTTTATTTTGTTTGCATTGTACTTTTTTGCCACACTAATCATCTCCACTACATGTTAACAATGCCCAATTATGCCCACTGTTATCATATTGAAAACATGCTACTATAGTAGATAAATAGGCTATATTAGGTGAAATTGTTCATGTAAGTATCTCATCCAACACCTATTTACTATAAATTTACCTCCCCCTTTGCATTTTTTGTTGATCTTAATGTAATGTGTGAAAATTTTAACTTCACTATGATTTCTTGTGGGGTAATGTTGCACCACAATGTTCATTGTGCTTACATGGCATTATTTTCTCTAATGTATTGTTCCACATGTTCCCAAGTGGCAATGATAGTGGATATAATTCCCCTTTATGGCATGGCTTAACTTATACTTTGTGCTTGCTAATGATGGTTCCGAGTGTCAACATGTCTTAGTCTTATTGTAGCACTCAAAATATATTTGAACCCATTACTATATATGTTATGATTATTGCAATGGTGGCTTTCTACCATGTCAGCTCTACTATTGAAATTTTGATTGCTTTCAACAACTAAAATTATATTTATCCAACAATTTTTACAAAAAATTTAATGCAATTGTGCATTCTAATCGACTTTGTAAAATAAAAAATATCCATAATTCTTAATTAGTGTTTGTGGGTCATGCAAACACCAACTATAACCACACTTTAAATTGTATTTTTAAAAGTAAATGTATAGATTATCAAGTATTGGATGGAATTATACCCAAACTTTATAATTTTTTGAAAATAAATATAAGATGTGAGATGTAATTATAATAAAACTTTAAAAGGTTTTTTAAAAATGCATGGATGATTGTGGTATTGCATGCATGATTATATAATATATTTGCCTTAAAAGGTAAATGTAATTTTAGTTTGTATAATATGTAAAATTAAGTGTAAATAGATTTTATATTCAAGTAATGGTTGATCACATGTTCTTTTAGTGATTTCACAAAAACAAATTTATAATCTCAATAGAATTTTATGTGATTTGTCATTTCTATATCTTTGATTTACTTTACGATTAATAATAAGATGGTGACATGATTTTTTTTAATAATTTCTTTATTATCTCGAGAAACTTGTTTACATGCACCTTTTGAAATGTTACAATGATAATTTTAATAACAATAAATTAATCTGAATTTATACATAGAAAAAAATGTACTCATAATCATTAGATAATAATTAAACAATGGTTCGAAACAATAATTTATCATCTAATTTTATAAAATAAAAATATTTAATTATTTTGCAAATTATGAAAAATAAATATATTGTGAATTCTCTTATATAAATAATTTATATTAAGAATATTACTCTTAAAAAGAATTAAAGAATTAAATGTATTTATTAAAATAAAATAACATGGCTTATTTACTTTATATAATATACAGTGTTAAATGAATACTTTAAAATATATATATATATAGGAAGACGACTAACTGCTAGACAAAATTCACCTATGTACATCGAAAAATGCATGAAAAACATAGACATGAACATACATGGATACATACATAACATGATGAGACCATCATAGTGCGAGGCCCGCCAGACACATGAAACTGGCGGAGGGGATGAAACGTCCTATCTACGGTCAGCCAAGAGTTTATGGTGCCATTAAGTGCGCTTTCCCACTCATTGCGGGGCACAGAAAGCAGGCGGGTTAGCTTCGTCGGCAAGTTTCTTATGCAGCACGGGAAAAGTGGAAGGGAATGACGTGGGCCTTTTCTGTTTGGAGAAAAAAAGGTGAAAATACTATTTGTTTCCTATTTCTTGTCTGCATGTTGAAAAGGAAAGCTGAAGGTCTGAGACCACGTGCACGAATTCGAGGAGAATACTGACCAAATTAGTTGAAGTGTGGAGTGCACATGGAGGATTTGGAGGAGAATACTCATGAAATTGAGGTGAGGGGTAATTTTGTTGCAAGCAGAGGGTTTTACAAGTTCTTTGTGTTTGAAATTTGGGAAACAGAATGTGGAGTATTTCAGTTGTTTGAATTTTTGGTATGTGGTGACTGATCATTGTCTACTATACACTCTTCATGTATCCTTTCCGGAATTACTGAAAAAGGGAAAAATCACCGAAAAGGGGAAAACCCAACTTTGTATAACCCTAATCCAGAAGCTTCTAAAAAGCGGGTTATAAGGGGTTTGTAATAGAGTTACAGTAGTATAAGAAAATGCGATTATTCACGATATTATAATAGGGTTTTACACTGGTTAATGAAATCATTGGATGGCTATGGTTTGGTGGATGTAGCCCACATTGGGTGAACCACGTTAAATTCTCTGTGTTATTTTTTTGTGTGTTTTATTTCTGGTTTATTTGATAAAATCTGCATTTAGCTTTTAGATATCTGCCATTGAAAACCTAACAAGTGGTATCAGAGTGGGTTGTTTTTTCAATTATCATCTGCAGGAAAGTCTCACGGTTGAGTGGGAGTCTCACAGTTAAGTGGGAGCAATGGCAGAAAAGGGTAAGTTGAAGGTTGATAAGTTCAATGGGCAGAACTATCAGTTATGGAAGATGCAGATGGAGGACTATCTCTATCAGAAGGATTTATGGCAGCCATTGGAAGGGAAAACCAAGAAACCTACAACAATTCCGGATGAGGACTGGATATTTTGGACAAAAAGGCACTTGGCAGTATTCGCTTATGCCTGGCACAATCGGTGGCGTTCAATATTACAATAGCAAAGACAACTCTAGAGTTGATGGAAACCCTAGCAAAGTTATATGAAAAGCCTTCCGCTTCGAATAAGGTATTTCTTCTGAAGCGTTTATTTAATATGAAAATGGTAGAAGGTGGATTAGTTACTGATCATTTGAATGAATTTAATACGGTTACCAGTCAATTAACTTATGTAAAAGTTAACTTTGATGAAGAAGTTAGAGTTCTTTTGATTCTGTGTTCTTTGCCTGAAAGTTGGAATAGCTTGGTAATTGCTATTAGCAATTTTGTTTCTAGTTCAAATACATTGAAATTTGATGATGTTGTTGGTGTTATTTTGAGCGAGGAAATTCATAGGAAAAACTCAAGTGGAACATCCACATCAGGCAGTGTTTTGAATGCAAAAAGCAAGGGCAGAACAAATAAGAGACAAAACAATTTTGGGAGTTGTGGGAAGTCATGAGGAAAATCAAGGGATAGAAGGTCCCAATCTAGAGATAAGAGGGATTGCTGGTACTGTGGTAAGCCAGGTCATGTAAAGAAAGATTGTTGGTCTCGAAAAAATAAAGGAGTCAAACAAGAAGGAAATAAAGAGGCAAATATGGTAAGTAATAAATCTGATGAGGATGCTTTGATTCTTTCTCTTGACAATGCTGATGATTCTTGGGTGTTAGATTCAGGGGCTTCATTTCATGCTATGCCCCATAGAAATTATTTTCTTGATTATGTCCAAGGGGATTTTGGGCTAGTTTATTTAGGAGATAATGAACACTGTCAGATTGTTGGAAAGGGAAGAATCAAGATTAAGTTGCAGAATGGGAATCATTGGATACTACATGAGGTAAGGCACGTTCCAAAGCTAAAAAGAAATTTAATTTCAGTAGGGCAACTAGATGATGAAGATTGTGTTGTTACATTTAGTGATCAAAATTGGAAGGTTACAAAAGGTGCCTTAGTAGTAGAAAAAGGTGTGAAAGTAGGCACCTTATATCTTTGTACAGGTCATATTGTTCCTTCTACTTTAGCTATTGCAGATAAAAATAAATGTTTAGGAACAGTTGCTACAGTTTAGCAGGAAGAAAATCAGATAGTTGTTGCGAATTCTGAATTAGCACTATGGCATAACAGACTTGGGCATATGAGTGCAAAAGGTATGAAAGTACTTCATTCAAAGAATGTTTTACTAGGTCTAAAATGTGTTAATATGGATTTCTATGAAAGTTGTGTTTATGGAAACCAAAAGAGAGTTAGTTATAACCCTAATTCGGAAGCTTCTAAAAAGCAAGTTATAAGGGGTTTGTAATAGAGTTATAGTAGTATAAGAAAATGAGATTATTCATGATATTGTAATAGGGTTTTACATTGGTTAATGAAATCATTGGATGGTTGCGGTTTGGTGGATGTAGCCCACATTGGGTGAACCACATTAAATTCTCTATGTTATTTTTCTGTGTGTTTTATTTCTGGTTTATTTGATAAAATCTGCATTTAGCTTTTAGATATCTGCCATTGAAAACCTAAAACGAATTTCTTCAAAATCACACATTCCATTGTTGTGTTTCAATTTCGACCCATTGAAAAAAGAAACTACAAAAATTAATTTTGAATGGGAAACATAGTGCTGGGTTTCAATAAAAAAAAAGTCCAAAATTATTCTCAATGGAAAACACAGTGCTGGGTTTCATTTTTTTCAATCTCCTTGTTTTAATGTAGAGGTTTTTACATATTCCATCTTTTAAATTTGGAAAACAGAATGTGGAGTATTTTGGTTGCTCCAATGTCTTCAAAATCACACATTCCATTGTTGTGTTTCAATTTTGCACCTTTGAAAAAAGAAAATTCAAATAATAATTCTGAATGGGAAACGCAGTGCTGGGTTTCAATAAAAAAACTGTCCAAAATTATTCTCAATGGGAAACACAGTGTTGGGTTTCATTTTTTTTAATCTCATTATTGTAATGTAGAGGATTTTACAAGTTCTTTGTCTTTTAAATTTGGGAAACAGAATATGGAGTATTTCGGTTGCTCCAATGTCTTCAAAATCACACATTCCATTGTTGTGTTTCAATTTTGCACCTTTGAAAAAAGAAAACTGCAAATAATAATTCTGAATGGAAAACGTATTACTGAGTTTCAATAAAAAAATTGTCCAAAATTATTCTCAATGGGAAACACAGTGTTGGGTTTCATTTTTTTCAATCTCCTTGTTTTAATATAGAGGCTTTTACAAATTCTTTGTCTTTTAAATTTGGGAAACATAATGTGGAGTATTTCGGTTGCTCCAATGTCTTCAAAATCACACATTCCATTGTTGTGTTTCAATTTTGCACCATTGAAAAAAGAAACTACAAATAATAATTCTAAAAGGGAAACTAAGTGTTGGGTTTCAATAAAAAAACTGTCCAAAATTATTCTCAATGGGAAACATGGTGTTGGGTTTCATTTTTTTTCAATCTCCTTGTTTTAATGTAGAGGGTTTTACAAGTTCTTTGTCTCAAAATCACACATTCCAAATTTGCACCTTTGAAAAAAGAAACTGCAAATAATAATTTTGAATGGGAAACGTATGCTAGGAGTATTTCAGTGTTGGGTTTCATTTTTTTCAATCTCCTTGTTTTAATGTGTTTTACAGTTTATTTGTCTTTTAAATTTGGGAAACAGAATGTGGAATGTCTTCAAAATCACACATTCCATTGTTGTGTTTCAATTTTGCACCTTTGAAAAAAGAAACTGCAAATAATAATTCTGAATGGAAACGCAGTGTTGGGTTTCAATAAAAAAACTATCCAAAATTATTGTCAATGGGAAATAGTGTTTGGTTTCATTTTTTTCAATCTCCTTGTTTTAATGTAGAGGGTTTTACAGTTTATTTGTCTTTTAAATTTGGGAAATAATGTGGAGTATTTCAGTTGCTCCAATGTTTTCAAAATCACACATTCCATTGTTGTGTTTCAATTTTGCACCTTTGAAAAAAAAACTACAAATAATAATTCTGAATGGGAAACGCAGTGCTGGGTTTCAATAAAAAAAGTGTCCAAAATTATTTTCAATGGGAAACACAATGCTGGGTTTCATTTTTTTCAATCTCCTTGTTTTAATGTAGAGGGTTTTACAAGTTCTTTGTCTTTTTAATTTGGGAAACAAAATGTGGAGTATTTCGGTTGCTCCAATGTCTTCAAAATCACACATTCCATTGTTGTGTTTCAATTTTGCACCTTTGAAAAAAGAAACTACAAATAATAATTCTAAATGGGAAACACAGTGTTGGATTTCAATAAAAAAAATTTTCAAAATTATTCTTAATGGGAAACATAGTGCTGGGTTTCATTTTTTTCAATCTCCTTGTTTTAATGTAGAGGGTTTTAAGTTCTTTGTCTTTTAAATTTGGGAAATAGAATGTGGAGTATTTCGGTTGCTCCAATGTCTTCAAAATCACACATTCCATTGTTGTGTTTCAATTTTGCACCTTTGAAAAAAGAAACTGCAAATAATAATTTTGAATGGGAAACGTAGTGCTAGGTTTCAATAAAAAAACTGTCCAAAATTATTCTCAATGGGAAACACAGTGTTGGGTTTCATTTTTTTCAATCTCCTTGTTTTAATGTAGAGGGTTTTACAGTTTATTTGTCTTTTAAATTTGGGAAACAGAATGTGGAGTATTTCGGTTGCTCCAATATCTTCAAAATCACACATTCCATTGTTGTGTTTCAATTTTGCACCTTTGAAAAAAGATAACTGCAAATAATAATTCTGAATGGAAAACGCAGTGTTGGGTTTCAATAAAAAAACTATCCAAAATTATTGTCAATGGGAAGCATAGTGTTTGGTTTCATTTTTTTCAATCTCTTTGTTTTAATGTAGAGGGTTTTACAGTTTATTTGTCTTTTAAATTTGGGAAACATAATGTGGAGTATTTCAGTTGCTCCAATGTTTTCAAAATCACACATTCCATTGTTGTGTTTCAATTTTGCACCTTTGAAAAAAAAACTACAAATAATAATTCTGAATGGGAAACGCAGTGCTGGGTTTCAATAAAAAAAGTGTCCAAAATTATTTTCAATGGGAAACACAATGCTGGGTTTCATTTTTTTCAATCTCCTTGTTTTAATGTAGAGGGTTTTACAAGTTCTTTGTCTTTTAAATTTGGGAAACAAAATGTGGATTATTTCAGTTGCCCCAATGTCTTCAAAATCACACATTCCATTGTTGTGTTTCAATTTTGCACCTTTGAAAAAAGAAACTTCAAATAATAATTCTGAATGAGAAATGCAGTGCTGGATTTCAATAAAAAAACTGTCCAAAATTATTCTCAACGGGAAACACAGTGTTGGGTTTCATTTTTTTCAATCTCCTTGTTTTAATGTAGAGGGTTTTACAAGTTCTTTGTCTTTTAAATTTGGGAAACAGAATGTGGAGTATTTTGGTTGCTCCAATGTCTTCAAACTCACACATTTCATTGTTGTGTTTCAATTTCACACTATTGAAAAAACAAACTACAAATAATAATTCTGAATGGGAAACGCAGTGGTGGGTTTCAATAAAAAAACTGTCCAAAATTATTCTCAATGGGAAACACGGTGTTGGGTTTCATTTTTTTTCAATCTCCTTGTTTTAATGTAGAGGGTTTTGCAAGTTCTTTGTCTTTTAAATTTGAAAAACAGAATTTGGAGTATTTTGGTTGCTCTAATGTCTTCAAAATCACACATTCCATTATTGTGTTTCAATTTTGCACCATTGAAAAAAGAAACTACAAATAATAATTCTGAATGGGAAATGCAGTGTTGGGTTTCAATAAAAAAACTGTACAAAATTATTCTCAATGGGAAACACAGTGCTGGGTTTCATTTTTTTCATTCTCCTTATTTTAATGTAGAGGGTTTTACAAGTTCTTTGTCTTTTAAATTTGGGAAATAGAATGTGGACTATTTCGGTTTCTCCAATGTCTTCAAAATCACACATTCCATTGTTGTGTTTCAATTTCACACCTTTGAAAAAAGAAACTTCAAATAATAATTTTGAATGGGAAACGCAGTGCTGGGTCTCAATAAAAAAACTATACAAAATTATTCTTAATGGGAAACACAGTGTTGGGTTTCATTTTTTTCAATCTCCTTGTTTTAATGTAGAGAGTTTTACAAGTTCTTTGTCTTTTAAATTTGGGAAACAGAATGTGGAGTATTTCAGTTGCTCCAATGTCTTCAAAATCACACATTCCATTGTTGTTTTTCAATTTCACACCATTGAAAAAAGAAACTACAAATAATAATTCTGAATGGGAAACACAGTGCTAGGTTTTAGTTATTTTAATCATCCACTTGAAATGATAAGGGTTTTCTTATGGTCAGTTGCTTGTTTCTTAACACCCATGTTTTTGTTAAGGTGGTAGATTTTTGATCTCGGGTTTTTGTTCGATATGGTGCTTCCTAGTGAAGTTGCGGAACAGGAAAATGAGCCAGTACCAATCATTCAGCCTAATGTAATTGGTCTCAAGGAGGAACAAATCGACATTGTTTCTAAGCTACGTTCGCTTGCATGGAAGGAAAAGTCCAATGATGCTGAATATTGGAGGGTGATCTTTGTCCTAGATAAAGAGGAAGAGGAAGTGGAATTTAATAATTTGCTTGATGAAATGCTTGCGGATATTTTATGGGGTCCACTTCCTCCGGATGTTTAGTGAACTTCTTTTCTATCAACTGAAACTTAATCTTTAATTTACATGCATGTAAATTTTATAATTATGAATATTCATTGATTTCGTAGGGTGTAATGGAAACAGTGTCTATTATGCAGCCATGGAGCCTTTGAACCCATATTTTATATTGAGAAAAAAACAAATAAGATTGAATCTTTTAGTTTCTAAATATTTGCTTGATCACAAATGTCTTTGTGCTTCTACGATCATTCTTCAATATGATATTTGCTTAGTCCAATAGTGTTGATGTTATATTTGCTGAATTTGTGATTTCTAAAAGAAATCATCTTGTCAAATTAGTTTGTTGTTTTTATCTTTCTTTTTCTCAATATGGAATGTTACAATACAGTCTGACTATCTTCCAAATCACACATTCCATTGTTGTGTATAAATTTCAGTCGATTGATAAGAAAACTCCACAAAATAAATCTGAATGGGAAACACGGTGCTGGGTTCCAGTTATTTGAATCACTTTGTTTAAATGTAGGGGGTTGTGTCATGGTGGGTTGCTTGTTTCTTAAAACCTAAGGTTTTGCAATATGGAATGTTACAATACAGTATGTCTGTCTTCCAAATCACACATTCCATTGTTGTGTTTAACTTTTGCATGATTGACAAAATCAATTGGAAACAAAAAATGTGATTTGGAAAACACAGTATTGGGTTTAAGTTATTTGAATGTCCATGTTTAAATGTGAAGGGTTGTCTCATGGTGGGTTTCTTTCTTTTCAACACCTCTTGGTTTGAAACATGGAATGTTAGAAAACCATATGAATTTATTCAAAATCGTAGATTCCAATGTTGTGTTTGAATTTTGCATGATTGTAAGAAAAGTGCAAAAAACAATTGTTATTCGGAGAACACAGTGTTTGGGTTGTTCAACTGTCTGATTTCCAGCATGCGTTTGTGTTATATTTTATGTGTAGCTCAATTGAATCTATCATCTTTAATTTTGCTCGGTTGAAGCCAGAACGTCCTATTGGTTTTACGTGGGTGAGAGCAATGCAAGCACATTTTATCTATGTTTTAATGAATGATTTTTTCCTTCTTCACACACAATCCACACTAATTTTAAGTGTTCGTCCAATTTTGTGATTTCCTAGAATGGGGAGAGGTTTGAAATGGAAGAAGCTAGACGAATTGGAGGTGCAAGATGTACAAAATGGAGGCTCCCCTTTTTTGTCTTCCGATTTGGAATGGGCTACTATTTTCGTGAAGAAGGATAAGGTCCTTGACCTTGTTGCAGCAATTCCTCTTACAAGACTTGATTAGTTCATTCACGGTGAAATGTGTGTTGAAGGTGTAGAAACAAAATTTTTGGACAAGAAAATAAGAGAACCTACGACCTCCTATGTCATCTACGATAAAACTTATATTAAAAAAATTTTGTATAAGAGGTTTGTATATATCAACATTCGTTTCTATGGCAGAATGATATTTTACTCTCTTGGTTGAACATGATGAGATGATGCCTTTCTTGCAGCTATTGGTGTCAATATGCTCCTACAGACAATAGAAAGCGGCCTCCACCAGAGAATAAATCACATAAAATGTTTATACAAAAGCGAGGTTGTCAATACCACTTCATGGTAAATGTTATGGAAGGCAAACCTGATGTTGCCTATATTATCTACAAAGAAATGTTCCACGTAGATAAAAACGGTGAGTTTTTCCATGGCATTCATGACACAAGTGGAGAGAAGCATTCTATGTTTTCCGCTAATCTATCCACAGAGTGCAAAAGCTATATTGAAAGCCTTTTGCTCATGGATGTTAGTGTCAATGCAATAATGGATAGACACATTAGCGATCCTCTGTTGTGTAGCATGATGTCCAAGAGAGATCAATTCCTTACAAGAAAGGATATAATGAATGCATGGTGAAAGATGCGTTGTACTCATGCACAAAAACACAAAGTTGATTCCACAAGTATCCTACTGTGGAGTGGAGAAGACTTTGAAAACTTCTTCTACTTTCAACGGCCCGATGGGAACAATATGCCTTTTGTTATCGGGGTTCAGACTCCATGGATGTTGGATAGGATGGTTAGCTACTCATACAATTCAATCATCTTGATAGATTCCACATTTGCAACTAACAAATATGATCTTATTGGCTGTAAACTTCACAATGCTCACGCCGAGTTGTTCTCTCTACAGTACCCATTGTATACTCTCCTTGTTTTCGATGAGCAACAGAGTGGTGTGCCGGTTGCGTGGGTAGTCTCCTCATGAAACAAGATTGAGGACATCTCTGTGTGGCTACGCATATTGCTCGAACATGGAAGAAGAGCCAGGCCTGACTAGAGAATCAATTCATTTTTTACCGATGATGCGACTGCAGAGAACCAAGCCATACAGTATGTGCATCCCTTTCTTCATTTGTGTACCTTTCTCATTTTCTATTCATTTTCAATGCCACTTTCCCATGCATTCGAGTGGTAAACAATATCGTTCGTATTGTCTATTAGGGTTATCTTTCAATGTCGTGTGCTTTTATGCCTTTGGCATGTCAAAAGGGCTTGGCTAAAGAATGTATACAAGTATGTAGCCAAGGAAAGGGCAATGGATGTCTTTCATAGTCTTGGCATGATCATGATGGTAATCATTGACACTGAAGATTGCGTCACTCAGCTATTGAACTCTTTCTTTGAGGAGTTCAATGATCAGGCCCGATTCTTAGAGTACTTCAAGAAGACTTGGTGCGAAGGAGAAGGTCAAATTGGTCAGTTGATAATTTTCGTCACCTCGCATGATTCACACCATTCAAATTATTTGATGTCACGTCTAATACGTTGTGGCTTACTTGACTATTGGATGTTTTTGTTTGCAGCCATGTGGGCACAAAATTGCAGACTATTCCCACATGCCAACCAGGATACGAATGCAACCATTGAGTCATACCATTGCATACTAAAAACTCGGTACTTGTGCGATCGTTCAAAAAAATGCAATAGGAGAATGGACTATTTGTATTACACACTTGTGTATAAAATGGAACCATTCTATAGGCAAAAGGAAAAGTTGCAGCATTATGGTGTTCTGACGAACAAAAAATATTTAAATATGCGATCTAGTGTGGAGTGGGCCGAGGCAATTTTAGACGATGACTATATTCTCGATGAAACAGATCCTAGATGGTACTGGGTGAAAAGTCAAAGTAGGTCAATGCACTACCTTGTTCAAAAATTTGGGGAGCACCTGTTTGTTTGTGATTGCCCTTGGAGTTTGGAGGGGAACACTTGCAAACATGTTGTCAAGGTTGCTCACTTGATTAAAAGATCATCTACCATTGAAGGGGTGGTCCATGGTAAGTGAATTTCAATTCGAATTGCGTTACTTTATTAGAGTCAAATGTGTTTTGCATTTTCTACAGCCTAATACAAATTTCTTCTGGGTCCTCATTTAGACGAGGGAGGTCAACCAATTGATTCAAACATAGATTTCAACGAGACAATGTCAGAGGGCGCCATAGAAGAAAACAACCCTAATGTTTTGACCCCTGTGGAAGCTCCTTCTATGACTCATGTATATGATGAACATGTGGTGATGATGTCTCTTTGGAATGACACTAATGAGCTCTTGAAGAAAGTGATGCGTACACCGCCACAATCTCTACAACAGGTGTAGTCATATGCAAAATGTGTGGACAGGTTTGTAGAGGACCTACGACAATCAAATGCATTTCCATTTGAATTCATTATGGATCTTGATCAAGCTGCAAGTAGCACCGTTCGCATGCGTCCATGGTTTAGTGCAACCAGGGATTGTCGTCGACGCCCAACCCGGTGTACGAAGCATTCCACACAAGAGTCGGATCATCGAACCCCTTTGGATGACTCATTTCCATTGTCTATGAACAATAGTTTTAATTTGAAATTCAATATGCAATGTCAGACTTCAGGTGCAACTGCTATGGATGTGGTAGAGGATACAACATCTAATATGGGTGAGTATGAGAAAACTCATTTCAATATCTTTATTGTAATAGGAAATGGTATTGCAGATTCCTTTTTCTAGTATGTGTTTGTACCACGCCATGAACTTTGTGATTCCGTTTATGGATTTTTGCGTTCACTTTAGCATTCCAAGCTCGAGAAAAGAGTCCTTGTCGCCAATTGTCTTTTGCGGGTGTAAACCCAATGGAAGGTATGGTTCAAATTTAATAACTTTGCTTACATAAGTCCAGTTTTTGGTATGACGTTATATAATTAAAGAAGTGTATTTGTTGAATCATGTAGGGGAAGCGAACCATTCAATGTTTGGTTGCTGATCTTTATAAAATATAAAATATTTCCAATGAAAAAGGATGTGTACAAGTTGGTAACTGAGAAAAGTGCATTCAAAGGGGTTGAAAGTTTGTTTCTAAAGCATAGGTAGGCATTTCTAATCATGTTTCATGGTGGTAGAGCATGTGAAGGTTTGGAATATAGTATTCTATTAAAGCCTCGTTTGATAGAGCTTTTTTTGTGCATAAAGTAAGGGTTTAGTAGATCAGTGTTGCCTTCAACCTTTGTATTTGTAAAAGTAGATGATGATTTAAGATTTGCTCCTTTCTAGATTTTGGCTAATTGAGTGCATTTCCAGTGGAAGAGTCATGTTTTCAAGCATTCTTTTCAAAACAATAGCATCTCAATTTCTGGTATGTAAAAAATGGCACAAATGGATTTGTGGAACTGAAAATACCTTATGGAACAAACACTTCAAACAAGCTCTTCTTCGTTGTTGTGTACCCCAAGATAGGCCTATTTTACAAACAGAATAATTAAGCCTCAAATATTCTTCAAGCACAACTAATTAAGATTGACAAGAAGGAGAACTTCGAGACCTTGTTTTGTTACAGTCTGTAGAAAATAAAAATGTCAGGCAGAACCCACTGTGTTTTCCATCCTCCAATTGTGATCATTTGCATCTTTTGTTCGTAACAGAAATATATTTTGTACAATTCATTACTTCAACTCATGTGATTTCAAGAAATAAAATGCTCAAATTATTTTCCATGTTGGAAAAGACACCGTTGATAGACAGTTACTTAGATATGAAAAGTTTTCTTTCGCTTTCAATATTTTTTACCAAATGTTTCATGTGTTTCTAATTAGAAAATGTTGTTGAATGTGCTAAATTTTGTGTTCTCTTTCCGTTTAGGCATTGTTCTTCCCACTGTTTGAGTCATGCGTTGCCATATGCCCTTTGCAGATACTGCACGTGTCACCTCATTCAGTTCAAACAATAGGTACAATCTCTTTAGTGCATACATTATCTAAATAAGTCCACTTTGCTCGCTTATGTTTTCACTGTTTCCATTGCATTGACAATGTCCTTCTAATTAGAGAATGCAAGTCTACCGTCTAAAATAGATATTTTGTCTTTCATTTCAGAAATTTTATAACCTATTGGTGCAATCCTATAAAAGATGTCTCACAATTCTCGAGCATGGGTGGCTAGTTGGTTGACGAACTACCACCTGTATCTGCCATGCAATATTCTTGCTCAAATCGAGGAAATCAGCCTCCCGTACAGGTTGCGGGAAAAGATGTTAAGGAGAATTAATAGAAAAGGTCCAAACCACATAGATTTGCAATATGATAATTATGATCACTTCTTCAATAGTGTCTTTGGAGTTTGGGCGCATATGGGCATGGATGTTCAATATTACAATCTACAAATAGAGATTGTCAATTTATGTGATTGGCCAATGTTTGTTTACCAAAAAATTTGAGACCTTTTCCTAGTTGGATGCATATGGAAGGTGTGCATTAGACCAATAGTTATCATACAGAGGCACAATCTTACAGATCAGCTGAGCATGAGGTTTATGAGATTCCTCAAGGGGGAATCCGTGATTAGTAATCACAAAGGTCCTGTGGAGGAATGGTTGTTGGCCGTGTTGAAATTCAACCACATTGTCAGGTTTGAGATCCACCGTGTTCGGCCCTCCTTCAGGCTGCTACATGAGAATTATGGGGTGCCAACATTGTATGCTGTCAATTCCACCTTGACAATCAGAGTGTGACAAATGCTTCCAGATACTGAGAACATGAAGATTATACCTGTTCGTAAATGATTGACACAATCTTCAATGTGAGCAATATTAAATGTGCATTGTAATTTTGTTCAGATTGTGTAATATTGACATGAAATATTTTTAAATTTCACCAATTTATGCGTATTGTTATTATAAAATTTGACAGTGAACTTGAATACACTATTTTTATATAGTTTTTGTTTTCCATTCTACAACTTTTCTTGTGCGTCTTCTCATCGAAATGTATAAGGATATTGAAATGGAATGCTGAAATGGAATATCAAAATCTGCAACTTTTCTTGTCTTCCTATAGTGCATAACACTAGCTATTGTCTTCTTACTATTTTTCTTTAAGTAAGGGGTGTCATAAAACAAGAAACTGAAGTTGAAAAGACTATTTTTGTTATAGTCCAGAAAAGAAAATAAGTGAGGCACAACCCACTGTGCTTTCCATGATGCTACTGTTATGTCAATAATGTGTTGGGCAGAGATCGAACAAGAGTGTTTTGTTGAAAGCAAGGGTTCTTAAAAATTATGAAGCTAATATTTAATACATTGTCCTCTTACTATGTGCATAACACTAGCTGTTGTCTTCTCACAGTTTTTTCAAAGTCAGGGACAACCCATTGTGTTTTCCATACTGCAACAGTTAAGTAATTTTTTCTGTTGGAAACATATGAATAGGTAGTGAGCAAGACTATTTTTCTTAAATAAAGGGGTCTCATAAGACAAGAAAGGGAAGTTGAAAACATTATTTTGTTACATTCCAGACAAAAATAAGAAGTGAGCCACAACCCACTATGATTTCCATGATGCTATTGTTAAGAAATGACTAGTAGAGATCGAACAAGAGTGTTTTTTTGAAAGTAAGGGTTGTTAACAATTATGAAGCTCAGATTCAATACACTATCCTCTTAATGTGTGCATAACACCAGGTGCTATCTTCCTACTATTTTTGCAAAGTCAGGGACAACCCATTGTGTTTTCCACACTGCAACAGTTAAGTAATTATTTTTGTTGGAAACATATGAACAGGTAGTGAGCAAGACTATTTTTCTTAAAGAAAGGGGTCTCATAAGACAAGAAAGGGAAGTTGAAAACATTATTTTGTTACATTCCGGACAAAAAAATAAGAAGTGAGCCACAACCCACTGTGATTTCCATGATGCTATTGTTAAGAAGTGACTAGCAAAGATCGAACAAGAGTGTTTTGCTAAAAGTGAGGGTTGTTAACAATTATGAAGCTCAGATTCAATACACTATCCTCTTAATGTGTGCATAAGACCAGGTGTTGTCTTCCTACTATTTTTGCAAAGTCAGGGACAACCCATTGTGTTTTCCACACTGCAACAGTTAAGTAATTATTTTTGTTGGAAACATATGAACAGGTAGTGAGCAAGACTATTTTTCTTAAAGAAAGGGGTCTCATAAGACAAGAAAGGGAAGTTGAAAACATTATTTTGTTACATTCTGGACAAAAAATAAGAAGTGAGCCACAACCCACTGTGTTTTCCATGATGCTACTGTTATGTGAATAATGTGTTGGGTAGAGATCGAACAAGAGTGTTTTGCTGAAAGTAAGGGTTGTTAAAAATTACGAAGCTCAAATTCAATACATTGTCCTCTTACTTTGTGCATAACACTAATTGTCGTCTTTGAACAATATTTGCAAAGTATGGGAAAACACGGTGTGTTTTCCATCCCCCAATAGTTATGTATAGTAACTATTATAGAGGAACCAATTCAGGTTGTATGGAGAAAATAATCCAAGATGATAAATATTTTTTTAGCTGTAAATTACCCTCCTTAAATGGAGAAGAGGTTTGAACAACTATGTTTGTAGAGGATAAACAACTCATAGGGAGTGGCATTTTAGAATATTGAGACTTAAAACCCTACTTTAAAGGTTTTCTAGAAGGATGGCTAGGGAAGTCTGTAGAGGATAAACAACTCATACAGAGTGGTGTTTTAGAATATTAAGACTTAAAACCTTACTTTAAAGGTTTTCTAGAAGGATGAATAGGGTTTTCTAATCCACCAATATATGCTTTGCTTTGTCATTGGCATTTGGGTAAGGGTAGACCATTAAAATGAATACTTTACCAATCACATTGTTGTCATTACCATATGGTTGAAGGTACATAATGAGAATCAAGGGTGCATTACTTGATTGAGATATTTTGATGGGCCTATTGTAATCACCTTTGCAATTGTTCACATTAGGCTGATTTTCATCATTCTTTTCTTGAGGCATAGAACTTGTTAATTCCGAAGTTGATTTGATCTTGTGAGTGAGTCATGGATAGTCCTTATTTCTATGTTTCCAGGATTGAGACCCAACAATATTTTTTAGGTAGTTATATATATAATATGCATTACAAATGGTGCATTTGAAATATTAGTATATCATTCTATCCACTTGTATGGATTATCACAATCCAAAACTAGATTACCGACAGTTGATGGGTTTCAAATCCCGTACCTCATGGATTGTTTTTTTTTTTTTTAAATCTCAAATTTATTGATAAATGGTGGCATCGATTGTTCCCATACCAACCACTTTAGCATTAATAACCAAATGTAAAGTGCAAGCTCTAGATCAATTTAGTTATGAAGCATGTTTGATGATTTTTAACATGTTGAACATAAAGACCATAACCAGATTGTGGAGACTGAACATTATACAAACCAAAAAGCTGAAATATTTACAAGATAACATAATCTTACAACAACTTTATAACTAAATGACATATGATAAATAAATGAACATGAGGAGAAAAACTGTCTTCATAACTGTTTCAACTCATATAATTCTATTTGCATATAGTCACAATTTTAGATCCTTATCACAATATGCAGTATACCAGAGTTGAAAAACACTTGTATGCCAAGTCAAGTGATTATCAAAGAACTCAAATGAAGAGACCATGAACTGAATTACGAAACCAATACTGACTTGGAAACCAATCAAGAACATCTTATTGTCTTATTGCTTTGAACATTAATGCCAACACATGCCAGAGGGGACAACACAAGAGTCATGTAAAATTTGTGTTCCAAACATATTAACAGATAGTGAACAAGACTATTTTTCTTAATGTCTGATATGAAATGGATAACAATTATTTGTTCCAATGACATGAAATAAGTATATATGCCTATATGTTCAGCATAATTGTACAATAATAAAATAATTAAAGAAGCCCATGAAAAGTCTCATATCAAATGTATAACACCATAGTGTTGAAACATATGCAAATGGTGTATCTCTACACCACAATTGTTCAATATTGAAATATTTAAACCCATGGAGTAGAATCAGTATTTGGAGCCTGTCTCATCAATTCCTACGCTACCTATTCCTTGCAATCGAGTTCAGGCCTGTGTAAAATATGGCACGCTTCTTAGGGTCCTTGTGTATTTCGGGGGAGGTGATTCCAGATCCACGAACCCTCGCAGATGATGAACGTGACACAACAGATTTCTTCATACTCTATGCTTTGTCTGTGTCAGGTTTAACAGCTTCACCCTATAGCAAACAATTAATGAGAATTAGTGTACGCATCGAAACAATATACGTAGTATGATATATATACAGCAACATATCATTTATGTGTACCTCTGGAACATAATGCTTCATCTCCGCAAGTTGCCATATGGCAAAGCTCCCACGCACTTTGTGATGGTATCTGTGTCAGGCATGGGAAAAGGCATGTGGCATCGACCATCAATGGCCTCAACAATGTTGACTCTCGCATAATTTTCTGGGTGCCTCAAGAAGTGGGTGTGAGCGTTTCTGGTGACAACCTATAGAATTGCTTTCGCAACCCGTTTATGCTGCCTCCAAAGGTCGATGTGATCACCGAACTTAAAATTTATGTCATTGAACTCTATCATCTGTTCATCCACTAGATTTTCTTGCAATGGAAACGTCATTGATGTGAAGCATAATTGAAGGCACATTAAAATATTCCTAAAGAAATAAGAACAAACCATGGAAGTGTGTTTGGTTTCATACCGATATAGATGGCACGCCGCACCTCTCCTCGTCCCCATATCCATCTTTATTGCCATCTCCCCCTTGCAGGCCAACGCTCTCCTCCTCCCCAGGTCCATCCTTATTACACTCTCCCACTTGCAAGCCAGTGCTCTCCCCGTCCCCATGTCCATCTCTATCACCCAGTTCCACATTCAGCCTAGTGTTCTCCCCGTCCTCATTACCATCTATTTTACCCTATCCCACTTGCAAGCCAGTACTCTCCTCATCCCCATGTCCATCTGTATTAGCCTCTCTCATTTCCATCACAATGACATCACCAATTAGGTCAAGGCCAGCACTTTGTTGTTTATCCTTGCCCTGTAACAGCAGGAATTAGAAGGTCATTTAAAATTCAAGTGCATGCAACCAATTCATTGAAATAATCAAAACAAACATTAAATAAAAGAATTGCAATTCATCGTTTCTTCTACTTCCTCAATGTGAAGGCACCTTGACACATTTGATGGCATATGCTCATTCTTCTTCTTCTTCTTCTTCTCAACATTGTTAGATGGTGGGTCAGGAGGAATGACATCATCTGTTGCTTCCATGGGCAATTGTTCACCATCGAAAATCACAAAAACTTGCTTGAGGGAAGCAATTCATTGTTCATCATTGATGTGTAATAGGAGGAATTGAAACGTTGCACCAAACTCAGATGTATGCAACCAATTCATTCAAATAAGAAAAACAAACTTTACAGTAAACAGAAGATTTGGAGATCACCATTTGTTTTCGTTTCTTCTTCAGATGGTGCCTTGAAACTTTCAACTATGTAGGATGCTTATTCTGAATCTTATACACAGGGGTGGGAGGAACAACACCATCTTCGCCTTTCGTGGCCATAGCTTCCTCTAGCGAATGGGCCCTGCTGTGCTGGCGGGAAGAAACCGCTTCTCAAGCATCACCCTGGCATGTCATGTAAGTTAACATTAAGTGAACCTTATATGCATCCGAACATTAATGATTTAGCAAGGAAAATTCACATTTAACAATTCAGTTCGACATTACCATTCCTTCCTGTCTCTTTCTCTCCTACAATCATATTATTCTTTTCCTTCTCTGCTCCTTCATCTTGTCAGTGTTGTATAACGCCATTTGCTTCTTCACCTCATCCTTTCCTTCTTCAGGAAGTTGAAGGAAGTTTTATTTCCCAAACTTTTGACAGACACGTCTAACAACACGCTTCTGTTGCAGACGCTGTCGTATATTCATTTGGTACTCTGTATTTTCCACCTTCTTTAGAAGGTACTCTTTCAATTTATCAGGGGGAGGAGCGGGTTGTTTTTGTTCCCCCCCCCAACACAGCTCGGCCACACTTTGGTGCATCAAGAATAGGAAGGTGGTGATGCTGAAACCTATGCATGTTGAACACTCTCCAATCATAATACTTTCTGGTACATTCTTCTACAATACAATAATATATATATCTTCCATTCACCGTTTCTCTTTTGTATTCAGGAGCAACCTGCACAACAAGTTTGGAAAAGAAAATCGCTTAATATATTTGATATTCAATCAAATTGAATGCACAACATATATACACAACCAAACAATGCAATAATTTGGTTATTATATCTACCTTCCCGCCCAGCACATCACCCCATGCTTCATTGGATCCCTTTGCACGGTTTTCCTTCTGGTCATGGACTATGGCAAGAGGAAGATCATCTCCCTGATTATTTTCCTAAATCAAAGGAATGATATATGCCAAAATCAGAATATTTGTAAGAGACATGATATTTTTGAACTAAAATTAAAAAGCATTCTAATTCATGCATAGGAAGGGAAGGGCAATTGGAAGTTCACAACCAATTACTGAACACGTTGTTGCCTTATGGTTTTCCATTTTCGTAAACTGAGGGGACTTCCTCTATACCACGGTTGTTGCCTCCTGAATAAAACATTCCCACTTTGTAATCAACCTCATAACTAGTTATGAGAGATTAAAATTGTACATTGGATTGCATCTTGTAATCACCAGATCTTACCTGCACATTTCGTGAATGGGACCACCGTGAAGATGATACCCTACTACACAACCTTTCAGGTGTGTTGTCCACTTCGATGACGTTCTTCACTGCAAGAACCAGTTTCCATTTTACAGCACGCATCCTTGGTTTCCTATAAACTATAAAATTGTTGCAAGTGTTATGGACAGTTAAAGTTCGAAAATTTATTGCACAATTTTGCAGTAATCAAGCATATATTGTTTTCAATATAAAGAGGAAATTGAAATGCACAACCCACACTTTTGTAAAACGATATACAAGTAATCCACTCTGGTTTACAACATGCAATTATTTTGTCCAATTATTATTGTCAATCATGAGAAAGATAATGAATTGCAATTTATACCATAAATAATAGTTGTAATTTTTGGAGGTGCCATTTTTACATTCATACAGTGTAAATAAGAAAATCTTTTCAAGACAGTCAAACTGTTATCTGAATTTCCAGTTTGGAAAACACGGGCTGTTATAAAACATGCAACCCACAAACTGTTAAAAGACAACACTTTCTGTTATGCAGACTGTTAAAAAACACTCTATTGAAGTTCACATTCATATTTTATAAGAATCCATCACATGCACTAAACATTCCATTTCAATATCGGAATATGTTTGAAATAGAAGATGCACAAAAAATATTGCATGATGGAAAACACACTGGGTTGTCCTTCACTTTTCAAATACTCTTCAATGACGACACTTACTGTTATGCACACCGTAAGAAAACAATGTATTGAAGGTCACTTTCATATTTTATAACTGCCCTTGCTTGCAACAAAAGTTGCACAAAAAAAAAAAGTGAAGTTGTAGTATGGAAAACCCAGCGGGTTGTCCATCGCTACTCAAAAGCTTAAATAATTATGGTTATTTTTTAGCTTTAGGATCATTTAGGTTATATATAATCGGAGCAAACTAAGTCCTGAACAAAATTCACATATGTATATAACATAGGATATGCCGGTTTGAAGCATTTTTTTTTTTGTGTCGAGGGTTTTGAAATTTTTGTTTTGTTTCCTCTCCATTTGCTGGTTATCGAATTTTTCCCTTTCCGAATGAAAAAAGTGACAACCCATTGTACAAATATGAGTGAAATTACTGAAAAATGTTTCTAGAAAGCAGAATCACCTCCAATAATCAAATGCTATATTTCAAAAATCATGTAAAACCCGCAAAGAGAAAAGAGCCATTGTTCGCATAGTTTTTTGGAATGGATAGAAAAGGGCCTAACATGGCATTCAAAATCATAATTTGGAAAAATAGCAAAAAGCCCACATCCAATCCCATTTTTCCCGCCATTTTATACACTATTATTTTGGGAAACACACCATCTCCTAAAACTCGGACTATTGTAAAACCTACCGTTTGACTACGTCTCCTCATGTTATGTATGTGTCCATGTATGTTCTTATGTATGTTTTTCATGCGGTTTTCAATGTGCATAGGTGAATTTTGTATTGGAATTTGAAACCGGCATAACTCAGACAAAATTCAGCTATGTACATTGAAAAACGCATTAAAAACATGCATGGATACTACACAACATGATGAGACGTCATAGTTGGAAAACACATTGTCTCCTCTCTATTGCAAAGGAAACGGCATATCCTATGTTATATACATATGTGAATTTACGCCTGAAACTGGCATATCCAATGTTATATACATATGTGAATTTTGTCCAAGAGTTAGCTTGCTCCCTCCTTAACTTGTGGACAAAATTCACCTATGTGTATATCATGGCCTATGCGGCCATACCGTAT
The DNA here is from genome assembly GCA_007115665.2 of Sequoiadendron giganteum. Classification (NCBI taxonomy): domain Eukaryota; kingdom Viridiplantae; phylum Streptophyta; class Pinopsida; order Cupressales; family Cupressaceae; genus Sequoiadendron; species Sequoiadendron giganteum. Next base: position 565,081,870 of record CM021107.1, on the reverse strand, counting down.
GCAGAAAAGAGCCGCGACGGAAGAGATGGGACCCGCGGTGATGGAAAAGCTTGTTGGACGGAAGGAAAGACCTGACGACCGGATGTCTCATCTCTCGTGCCATTTGTTGTCCCGTCGCCGGGAAATCATGTTAGCACCGGTCGTTTTTTCAAAATAATCGCTCGACGTGGATGGACAAAAAACCTAAAACGTGGCCAAACGAAACCATTATTAGTAAATAATAAAAAGGGCCGACAAGGTCCCATTTTCGCCATTTTTGGACGGCGACATTTTGGTGGATAGTGAGGGCAAGAGTAGTAGCCATGCGGAGCTCCTTTGGGTATGTATATCCACTCTGTGTTATGCACAGAGTAAGAGGACAATGTATTGAATCTGAGCTTCATAATTTTTAACAACCCTTACTTTCAACAAAACACTCTTGTTCGATCTCCACCCAACACATTATTCACATAACAGTTGCATCATGGAAAACACAGTGGGCTGTGGCTCACTTATTATTTTACGCAGGCTATAAGAAATGAATGTTTTGAAGTTCGCATTATACTCTTTTAACAACACCTACTTTGAGAAAAACACTCTTTTTCAATATCTACCCATATGTTTCCAACACAAAATTCACATAACAGTAGCATCATGGAAAACACAGTGGGTTGTGGCTCACTTCTTATTTTTTTGTCCGGAATGTAACAAAATAATGTTTTCAACTTCCTTTTCTTGTCTTATGAGACCCCTTTCTTTAAGAAAAACAGTGTTGCTCACTACCTGTTCATATGTTTCCAACAAAAAAATTACTTAACTGTTGCAGTATGGAAAACACAATGGGTTGTCCCTGACTTTGCAAAAATAGTAAGAAGACAGCAGCTAGTGTTATGCACACAGTAAGAGGACAATGTATTAAATCTGAGCTTCATAATTTTTAACAATGCTTACTTTCAGCAAAACACTCTTGTTTGATCTCTGCCCAACACATTATTCACATAATAGTAGCATCATGGAAAACACAGTAGGTTGTGGCTCACTTCTTATTTTTTTATATCTCCTTGTTTAAATGTAAATGGAAAGCTTAAGGTTTGAGTGCACATGGAGGAGTTTGAGTAGAATACCGATGAAATGGAGGTGAGGAGTAATTTGAAATTCGGGAAACACAATGCGAAGTATTTCATTTTCAAGAATGTCTTCCAAATCACGCATTCCATTGTTGTGTTTAAATTTAAGTCGATTGATAATAAGACTGCACAAAATAACTCTGAATGGGAAACATAGTGTTGGGTTTCATTTTTTTGAATCTCCTTGTTTTAATGTAGAGGGTTTTACAAGTTCTTTGTCTTTTAAATTTGGGAAACAGAATGTGGAGTATTTCGATTGCTCCAATGTCTTCAAAATCACACATTCCATTGTTGTGTTTCAATTTTGCACCTTTGAAAAAATAAATTGCAAATAATAATTCTGAATGGGAAACGCAGTGCTGGGTGTTAATAAAAAAACTGTACAAAATTATTCTCAATGGGAAACACAGTGCTGGGTTTCAATTATTTGAATCTCCTTGTTTAAATGTAAAGGGTCATCTCATGGTGGGTTGCTTTCTTCTTAACACGCATGGTCTTGCAACATGGAATGTTACTTGAATGCCTTCAAAATCACACATTCCATTGTTGTGTTTAAATTCCGCACCATTGAAAAAAGAAAAGTGCAGAAAATAATTTTGAATGGGAACACAGTGCTGGGTTTCAATAAAATTTTAATCATCCACTTGAGATGTAAAGGGTCATCTGATGGTGGGTTGCTTGGTTCTTAAGACCAACGGTTTTGTAAGATGGAATGTTAGAAAATAGTATGAAAGTCTTCTAGATCACACCTTCCATTGTTGTGTTTAAGTTTCAAGTATATAACAAATTGCATGCTTCATAACACATTGCATTTTTCAACCTCCACATCACAACATACCCTAGCCCTTTCTGGTTTTTAGACCAGTATATCAAGGTGTGCACATTCTGTAGTGCATGTCGGAAAATACAATGTGTTTTGCAGCCCACCTGTACTTATACGGTATACCCAACCTTTGTCTTGTAATGCAAATATACAAACGTATAGATGGTGTTTTATTTTATCAAATAGCACATCTCTCATTTAACGGGGACAATAATAACCCTCAACACATAGTGTAATTCATAGTATGCACTTCATTCTGTTTCGCAACAATTCATGTTGGAAAACCCTACGTGTTAAGAAAGAAGCAACCCAAATAGTGTTTTCAAACCCTCTGCAACACTATTGGATAGTACACATCACCTCAATTTGGTCGGTATTCTCCTCGAAGTCGTCCACGTGCACTGAGACCTTCTGCTTTCCCTTTCAACATGCAGACAGGAAACAAAGCAAATAGTATTTTCGCCTTGCTTTCTCCAAACAGAAAAGTCCCACGTCATTCCCTTCCACTTTTCCCATGCCACACAAAAGAAACTTGCTGACGAAGCTAACCCGCCCGCTTTTGGAGCCCGGCAACGGGCGAGAAAACGCACCTAGCAGTGCCGTTAACTCTTGCCTGACCGTAGCTCGGATGTTTCATCCCGTCTGCCCTTTTCGTCACTTTTTGTTTCCATGTATGTTGTTATTCTAATAGCTCTTTTACAATTTGTCTATAATATTTAGGGCCAAGTAATGGGAGTAGGCCAAATTATCAATTAAGTTATTCCTACCCATTGGCTTTACGAATTCTATTTAATATAGTGCATAGAACTATTTGGAATAGTCGCTTGTTATATGTGCACATCTTTTTGCAGTGTGGTGGTCAGATCAAAACATACTAAAAAAGAGCAGAAATAGAATATAGAAATAGCATTCTACAAAATTGGCATCAGATGTTGTTAAAAAATGAACCATTTATAACTTACTACATATTGTATACAAATAGCGAAATTGTAAAAAGAACTATTATGAAAAAACTTATGCACCACATATATACTCTTTTGGTGAAAGATTTCAAATTACCGCAAAACACAATAGAATGACATGAAAATGACAGCTGAATGAAAACCCCAACATTTCACAATTTCAAACAAATCGGCACTTCTAAATGCATATTAAATTTTGAAAATTTAACCGTCCACTACACTTGCGATTCAAGCTATGGAAGCCAGAATCACCTATATTTACTGCAAAAGCTTCACATCTCTTGAAGCATCCTTGTCAATTCACCTGCCCTTGTTTTGTTGAATCTTCTTTCATGGCCTATTTAAACCACCTGGAAGAAAGACAAGTGTTAGCAATAGATTAAATTGGCAAATTAAAGACAAATAGTGCTAGAAATAATTGTATTTCTTCCAAATTTCCCCAATATAAAATTTATATGTTCTGCTTAGTGCAAAATGATAGCTTGCACAGACAATAAACAAACATATTAAATTGTACATTGGGAATTTAATTTCCAATTTAACCTATCGCTAACACTAGTATATATATCAGCAATCATATGTGCCATTTTGCCATTCTGCTAGAACTGTGAAGCAATGAACGTTCATTCTGTTCTATAAATTCATTTATTCCAATCAGGAATCAAGAGAAAGCTAACTCGTAAACTAAAAGCACCTATGTATGTAGCATGAGATAAAAATGGCATTTCATTTTCATCATCTGATTCGACCGAATAAATGCTCGCACTATTTGCAGTGTTGGAAAATACAATGTCCCCATATAAGGTGTTAAGAAACAAGCAACCCAAATAGTGTTGTAAAACCCTCTGCAACAGAGAGGAAATAGTGTGTTTTCCAACTATGATGTCTCGTCATGTTATGTATGTATCCATGTATGTTTTTCATGCATTTTTTGATGTACATTGGTGAGTTTTGTCTAGGATTTAGGTGGATCCTTAAGAAACAAGCAACCTAAATAGTGTTGTAAAACCCTCTGCAATAGAGAGGAGATAGTGTGTTTTCCAACTATGACGTCTCCTCATGTTGTGTATGTATCCATGTATGTTTTTCATGCATTTTTTGATGTACATAGGCGTAATTGTATGTCTAGGAGTTAGCTGGATCCTTAACAAACAAGCAACCCGAATAGTATTGTAAAACCCTCTGTGACAGAGAGGACACAGTGTGTTTTCCAACTATGACGTCTCCTCATGTTATGTATGTACCCATGTATGTTTTTCATGCATTTTTTGATGTACATAGGTGAATTTTGTCTAGGAGTTAGCTGGCTCCTTAGGAGAAACAGAAACAAGCAACCCAAATAGTGTTGTAAAACCCTTTGCAAGAGAGAGAGGCAGTGTGTTTTCCAACTGTGCAAATAATGAGAGCAATACATTTGTTCCAATCAGGAGAAATCAAACTCGTAAACAAAAAGTGCCTATTCATGTAACATGAGATCAAAATGGCATTTCATTTTCCTCATCTGATTCAACCAAATAAATGCTCGCATTCTCTGCACATTTGGGAAACGCACTGTGTCGATACAAGGTGTTCAAAAATAAGCAACCCATATAGTGTTGTGAAAATTTGTTCCAATTAGATAAAGAAAGCGAAATGACATTTCAGCTGTAGCAAAGAGTTGTTCAAAAACGCATGAAAAACATAAATGAGAACATAAATGGAAACATACATAGCATGACAAGATGTCATAGTGCAGGGTCCGCCAGAATAGTGATCGGCAAAAAACCGGAAGATGGAACAAAACGTTCGGGTGATGGTCAGGTGGGAGTTAACGGTGCTGTCAATGGGTTTTCCCGCCTGTTACCAGGCAAAAAAATGGGCGGGTTAGCTTTGTGGACAAGATTCTTTGTCTGGAACAACAAAAGTGGAAGGGAATGATGTGGGCCTTTTCTCTTTCAAGAAAGAAAGATGAAAATACTATTTGTTTCCTGCTCTTGGGACTTTTCTGTTTCAAGAAAGAAAGGTGAAAATACTGTTTTCTAGCAACAACTAGTTGTTCTTGTCTTCGTTGTTCATTGCACAATGGCAAGATGGTACATACACAAAGCAGATATACATACCTGAAGGAGCTTTGCATGGCGGCTACTCTTCTGCTACTCTTGCCCTCACTATCCACCAAAACGTCGTCGTCCAAAAATGGCCAAAATGGGACCTCGTCAGCCCTTTTTATTATTTACTAATAATGGTTTTGAATGCCACGTTTTAGGCTTTTTGTCCATGCCGATAAATTATTTTGAAATCCTGCTAGCACTGTCACATTTTCCCGGCAACAGTTGCAGGTATTGGCCCTTTTTTGTTTCAAGAAAGAAAGGTGAAAATACTATTTCTTTCCACTCTGCACATTCAAAGGGAAAGCCGAACGTTTCAGTGCATTTGGACAAGTTGGAGGAGAAATCAAACCAAACTCAAGTTACACGTACAATCCAATAGTGTTGCAGAGGGTTTTACAACACTATTTGGGTTGCTTCTTTCTTAACACCAATGGTTTTCCAACATGAATTGTTGCAAAACAGAATGAAGTGAAGGTAGGCTTCAAAACACATTGTATTTTCCAACATGCACTACAGAATTTGCACACATAGATATACTGGTCTAGAAACCAGAAAGGGCCAGGGTATGTTGTGATGTGGAGGTTGAAAAATGCAATGTGTTATGAAGCATGTAATTTGTTACATACTTCAAACTTAAATAGAACAATGGAAGGTGTGATCTGGAAGACTTTCATACTGTTTTGTAACATTCCATTTTAAAAAACCATGGGTGTTAAGAACCAAACAACCCAGCATGAGACGACCCTTTACATCTCAAGTGGATGATTAAAATAACTGAAACCCAACATTGTGTTTCCCATTTATAATTCTTTTCTGCACTTTTATTTTTCAATGCTGCAAAATTTAAACACAACAATGGAATGTGTGATTTGGAAGACATTCAAGTAACACTCCATGTTGAAAACCCATGGGTGTTAAGAAGCAACCAACCAACCAACCATGAGACAACCAATTACATTAAAACAAGGAGATTAAAAAAAATGAAACCCAACACTGTGTTTCCTATTGAGAATAATTTTGGACAGTTTTTTTGTTGAAACCCAGCACTGCATTTCCCATTCAGAATTATTATTTGCAATTTCTTTTTTCAATGGTGTGAAATTGAAACACAACAATGGAATGTGTGATTTTGAAGACATTCGAGCAATTGAAATACTCCACATTCTGTTTCCCAAATTTCAAACACAAAGAACTTGTAACACCCTCTGCTTGCAACAAATTTACCCCTCACCTCAATTTCATGTGTATTCTCCTCCAAATCCTCCAAGTGCACTCCACACTTTAGCTAATTTGGTCGATATTCTCCTTGAATTCGTCCACGTGCTCTTACACATTCAACTTTCCCTTTCAACATGGGAGCTGGCTAACTGCTAGACAAAATTCACCTATGTACATCGAAAAATGCATGAAAAACATAGACATGATCATACATGGATACATACATAACATGACGAGACTGTCGTAGTGCGGGGCCTGCCAGATGCCTGAAACCGGCGGAGGTGACGAAACGTCCGAGCTACGGCCAAGCAAAAGATAACCGTGTTGTCAAGTGTGTTTCTCGCCCATTGTCGGGCTCCAAAAGCAGGCGGACTGGCTTTGTCGGCAAGTTTCTTTTGTGTGGCGTGGGAATAGTGGAAGGGAATGACATGGGCCTTTTCAGTTTGGAGAAAGCAAGGTGAAAATACTATTTGTTTTGTTTCATGTCTGCACGTTGAAGGTGAAAGCTAACTACTAGAAAAAATTCACCTATGTGTATATGATAGCATATGTGGCCATACCAAATTCAGGTATGGCAACAGTTGTAGGTATTGGCCCTTTTTTGTTTCAAGAAAGAAAGGTGAAAATACTATTTCTTTCCACTTTGCACATTGAAAGCGAAATTTGAATGTTTTAGTGCACGTGGACAAGTTGGAGGAGAAATCAGACCAAATTCAGGTGACACGTACTATCCAATAGTGTTGCAAAGGGTTTTACAACACTATTTGGGCTACTTCTTTCTTAACACCAATGGTTTTACAACATGAATTGTTGCAAAACAGAATGAAGTGAAGGCAGGCTTCAAAACACATTGTATTTTCCGACATGCACTAAAGAATGTGCACACCTAGATATATTGGTCTAAAAACCAGAAAGGGCTAGGGTATATTGTGATGTGGAGGTTGAAAAATGCAATGTGTTATGAAGCATGCAATTTGTTACATACTTAACACTTAAACAGAACAATGGAAGGTATGATCTGGAAGACTTTCGTACTGTTTTGTAACATTCCATCTTACAAAACCATGGGTGTTAAGAACTAAACAACCTAGCATGAGATGACCCTTTACATATCAAGTGGATGATTAAAATAACTGAAACCCAGCACTGCGTTTCCCATTCAAAATTATTATTTGCAGTTTCTTTTTTCAATGGTGCGAAATTGAAACACAACAATGGAATGTGTGATTTTGAAGACATTGGAGCAACCGAAATACTCCACATTTTGTTTCCTAAATTTAAAAGACAAAGAACTTGTAAAACCCTCTACATTAAAACAAGGAGATTCAAAAAAATGAAACCTGGCACTGTGTTTCCCATTCAGAGTTATTTTGTGCAATCTTATTATCAATCGACTTAAATTTAAACACAACAATGGAATGTGTGATTTGGAAGACATTCTTGAAACTGAAATACTCTGCATTGTGTTTCCCAAATTTCAAATTACCCCTCACCTCCATTTCGTCAGTATTCTACTCCAACTCCTCCACGTGCACTCAGACCTTAAGCTTTCCATTTACATTTAAACAAGGAGATTTTAAAAAATAAGAAGTGAGCCACAACCCACTGTGTTTTCCATGATGCTACTGTTATGTGAATAATGTGTTGGGCAGAGATCGAACAAGAGTGTTTTTCTGAAAGTAAGGGTTGTTAAAAATTATGAAGCTCAGATTGAATAAATTGTTCTCTTACTCTGTGCATAACACTAGCTGCTATCTTCTTACTGTTTTTGCAAAGTCAGGGACAACCCATTGTGTTTTCCATACTGCAACAGTTAAGTAAATTTTTTGTTGGAAACATATGAATAGGTAGTGAGCAAGACTGTTTTTCTTAAAGAAAGGGGTCTCATAAGACAAGAAAGGGAAGTTGAAAACATTATTTTGTTACTTTCTGGACAAAAAAATAAGAAGTGAGCCACAACCCACTGTGTTTTCCATGATGCTACTGTTATGTGAATTTTGTGCTGGAAACATATGGGTAGATATTGAAAAAGAGTGTTTTGCTCAAAGTAGGTATCCATGTATGTTCATGTGTATGTTTTTCATGCGTTCTTTGATGTACGCAGGTGAATTTTGACTAGCAGTTAGTCGGGTCCCATAAGACAAGAAAGGGAAGTTGAAAACATTATTTTGTTATATTCCGAATAAAAAAATAAGAAGTGAGCCACAACCCACTGTGTTTTCCATGATGCTACTATTATGTGAATTTTGTGTTGGAAACATATGGGCAGATATTGAAAAAGAGTGTTTTGCTCAAAGTAGGTATCCATGTATGTTCATGTGTATGTTTTTCATATGTTCTTCAATGTACATAGGTGAATTTTGACTAGCAGTTAGCCGGCTCCCATAAGACAAGAGGGAAGTTGAAAACATTATTTTGTTACAGTCAGGAAAAAATAAGAAGTGAGTCACAACCCATTGTGCTTTCCTTGATGCTACTGTTATGTAAATTTTGTATTGGAAACATATGGGCAGATATTGAAAAAAGACTTTTTTGCTCGAAGTAGGTGTTGTTAAAAGAGTACAACAGGAACTTCAAAACATTCATTTCTCAAAGACTATATAAAATAATAAGTGAGTCACAGCCCACTGTGCTTTCCATGATGCAACTGTTATGTGAATAATGTGTTGGGCAAATATCCAAGAAGAGTGTTTTGCTGAAAGTAAGGGTTGTTAAAGATTATGAAGGTCAAGTTCAATACATTGTCTTCTTACTATGTGCATAACACTAACTATTGTCATTGAACAAGATATTTGCTAATGATAGTTTCGAATGCCACGTTTTTGCCTTTTTGTCTATCCACGTCGAACAATTAATTTGAAAACCCATCGACGCTGACACGATTTCCCAGTGACAAGACAACAAACGGCACATGGGATGAGACGTCCCACCCTCAAGTCTTTCCTTCCCATCTGACAACCTTTTCCCTCGCCAATCCCACCTCTTCCGTCGCGACTCTTTTCCCCATGCGTTATGGGAGCCATATCCTATGCTATATACATAACTGAATTTTCTCCAGGAGTTAAGGAGGGAGCAAGCTAACTCCTGCACAAAATTCACATACGTATATAACATACAATATGCCACTTTTAGGCATAAATTCAAATATGTGTATAACATAGGATATGCTGATTTCAAATTCCTAGACAAAATTCACCTATGCACATTGAAAAAAATGATGAAAAACATACACATGAACATACATGGATACATACATAACATGAGGATATGTCATAGTGAAACAGTGGGTTTTACAACAATCCGAGTTTTAGGAGACAGTGCGTTTTCCAAAACAACAGTATATAAAATGGTAGAAAAAAGGGGATTGGATGTGTGCTTTTTTCTAGTTACCAATTATTAGTTTTAGAAGACAGTGTGTTTTTCAAAACCCTCGATAGAAAAAACATTATCAAACCTGCATTTCAACGAAATCCTAGACAAAATTCACCTCTGTATATTGAAAAATGCATGAAAAAAATGCATAAGAACATACATGGATACATACATAACATGAGGAGATATCGTAGTGAATCTGTGGGTTTTACAATAGTCTGAATTTGAGGAGACATTGTGTTTTTCAAAACAACAGTGTATAAAATGGCACCAAAAATGGGATTGGATGTGGGCTTTTTGCTATTTCCCAATTAGCTTTCCCCAAATGGCCGGGAGCCGGCTAGCTGCTAGACAAAATTCACCTATGCACATTGAGAAAAAGGATGAAAAACATACACATGAACATACATGGATACATACATAACATGAGGATACGTCGTAGTGAAACAATGGGTTTTACAACAGTCTGAGTTTTAGGAGATAGTGTGTTTTCTAAAACAACAGTATATAAAATTGTAGAAAAAATGGGATTGGATGTGGGCTTTTTGCCAGTTACCAATTATGAGTTTTAGAAGATAGTGTGTTTTTCAAAACCCTCGACAGAAAAAACATTATCAGACCTGCATTTCAACTAAATCCTAGACAAAATTCGCCTCTGTACATCGAAAAACGCATGAAAAAAATACATAAGAACATACATGGATACATACATAACATGAAGAGACATCGTAGTGAATCTGTGGGTTTTACAATAGTCCGAATTTGAGGAGACATTGTGTTTTCCAAAACAACAGTGTATAAAATGGCTGCAAAAATGGGATTGGATGTGGGATTTTTGCTATTTCCCCAATTAGCTTTCCCCAAATGGCCGGGAGTTGGTTAGCTGCTAGACAAAATTCACCTATGCACATTGAAAAAACGCATGAAAAAAATACATGGATACATACATAACATGAGGAGACACCGTAGTGAAACAGTGGGTTTTACAAATAGTCTGAGTTTTAGGAGACAGTGTGTTTTCCAAAACAATAGTGTATAAAATGGCGGCAAAAATGGGGTTGGATGTGGGCTTTTTCCTATTTCTTTTGTGTGGCACGGGAAAAGTGGAAGGGAATGACGTGCGCCTTTTCTGTTTGGAGAAAGCAAGGTGAAAATACTATTTATTTTGTTTCTTGTGTGCATGTTAAAAAGGAAAGGTGAAGGCCTTAGAGCACGTGGATGACTTCAAGGAGTGCACATGCAGGATTTGGAGCAGAATACAGACGACATCGAGGTGAGGGGTAATTTTGTTGCAAGCAGAGGGTTTTGCAAGATGTTTTAATTTGAAATTTGGGAAACACATTGTGGAGTATTTCAATGGGCTTTTTTACTATTTCCCAATTAGCTTTCACCAAATGGGCGGGAGCCGGCAAAATGCTAGAAAAAATTCACCTATGCACATTGAAAACCACATGAAAAACATACATAAGAACATACGTGGACACATACATAACATGAGGAGACGTCGTAGTCAAACAGTGGGTTTTACAATAGTCCGAGTTTAAGGAGACGGTGTGTTTCCCAAAACAACAGTGTATAAAATGGCGGGAAAAATGGGATTGGATTTGGGCTTTTCGTTATTTTTTCCAATTATGATTTTGAATGCCATGTTATGCCCTTTTCTATCCATTCTGAAAAACTATGCGAACAATGGCTCTTTTCTCTATTTGATTATTGGAGGTGATTTTGCTTTCTATAAACATTATTCAGTAATTTCACTCATATTTGTACAATGGGTTGTCACTTTTTTCATTCGGAAAGGGCAAAATTCTCTTTGCGGGTTTTACATGATTTTCGAAATATAGCATTTGATTATTGGAGGTGATTCTACTTTCTACAAATATTATTCAGTAATTTCACTCATATTTGTACAATGGGTTGTCACTTTTTTCATTCAGAAAGGGAAAAATTCGATAACCAGCAAACGCGGAGGAAACGAACAAAAAATTTTAAAACCCTCAACAGAAAATCGGCAACCCCATAGTTTTAAAAACACAGATGGGAGAAGATGCAAAACTAAAACCCTCAACTGAAAATAACAAACCCTTAATGGAGCAACGAATGTCCGTTCATTTCTTCATCGTTCATAGCATAATGACAAGATGGCACATACACAGAGTTGATATACATACCTAAAGGAGCTCCGCATGGCTGCTACTCCGGTGCTACTCTGGCTGCTCCTCTTGTCCTCGCTATCCACCACAACATCACCATCGAAAAATTGCAAAAATGGGACCTTGTCGGCCCTTTTTATTGTTTGCTAATAATGGTTTCGTTTGGCCATGTTTGAGGCTTTTTGTCCATCCACGCTGAGCGATTATTTTGAAAAAACCGCCGACGCTGACACGATTTCTCGGTGACGGGACAGCAAACGGCACGGGAGATGAAACGTCCGGCCGTCAGGTCTTTCCTTCCATCCAGCAAACTTTTCCATCACCACGGGTCCCACCTCTTCCGTCGCGGCTCTTTTCTCCATGCGGTATGGCCGCATAGGCCATGATATACACATAAGTGAGTTTTGTCTAGCAGTTAGCTTTTTCCTATATATATATATAAATATATAGTATTAACTAATATGAGCGAACATTTTGATCCTATCATACCATTTCATCGCAGTGCTGGTACTAGTAAATACCCTTACTAGTAAATACCCTATTTGTAGGACGCTTTTTGTTTCATTAGAGAAACAAAATTGTGGATGTTTGATCAATGGATTTGGCAATCATTCCTGGTCAAGACTCCACTAATTTCTTGAACGCGAGATCTGATTTGTCTGTCTTCCTCTTCCACCATTAATGCACGAAGAGCTTTGTTGACGTCTTCCTTGGAAAAAGAATCATCCTCCTCATCTCTCCTGACCTGCACCCCCAATTTGAGTTCCTGAGCTATGAGCTTAGCATTTAAGCCCTGTTCGTACTGCAGTGGAAGAGTCACAAATGGCACTCCAAACCTCAATCCTTCAGACACTGAGGTCCACCCGCAATGAGTGAGGAACGCTCCCGCAGAAGAATGGGTGAGAATGTGCAATTGAGGCACCCACTCCATCACCAAAAGACCTCTTCCTTACGTGCGCCCAACAAAGCCGTGGGGCAACGCAGCAGCCATCTAGTGGAGAAGAACAAAGAGAAATGGAAGCTCGCTCTCTTCTAAGCCCAGCGCTAAGACGGTGGGCTCCTGCGGGCTGAGAATACATTCGCTACCAAAGGAGACCACCACCACTGAACGGGCCGGGTGCGCGTCCAGCCAAGCCAAGCAACAGTCATCTGCCGGTGGCGCCGTTCGATCGGGCATCTCTATCCCCACGGGAAGCACGGGCCTGCCACTGATTCTTTGTAAATGCTCCAAGTATTTGCCTTCTAATTATGCGCACGTATTGAGACGATCACCCGGCTACCCTTAAAACACATGCTCCACCGCTCTGCCATGTTAACGTGCCCTTCCTTCCTTTGGAGAAAATGCACGTTCTTCCAGGCTCCAAACGGTGAATGGCAGATGTGAAACGAAGGGAAACCAGGCGGCGGCATGGTCAGATCTGGGACTCTTATGCCCTTCTCTATTATCATGGCTTCTTGGCCTAGAAGGAAACCTGAACTGGAGGCAGACGTGTTGGCAAAAAATATGGTGGGAATGCCCAGTTTGGCGGCAATGCGAGAAGCCCAGTAGTGTGTCATTTCGTGGATCACAAAATCCGGTGAAATCCTTCCCAGCAGGGCTTCGAATGGCTTCTCCCACTCGTCCATGGCTTTGACAAGTAGCTCAAATGTGCCTCCTTGCTTCAAATCTGCAGTTGACTTGATGCCTGCGAGCAGCCCGACTACCGAGGGCAGTGGAAGCTCCAGCAGATCGATCTTTGGGATGGGGTGTAGCTGCGATATTTGCTGCTTAATCCATCTGACATTAAGGGGAGTGGAGAGGAAGGAAATCTTGAGACCGTGAGCACCTAATTTCTTGGCCAGTTATAAGAAAGCTCTGATGTGGCTATATGAAAGCCAAGGAACCATCATAACATGGGGCTGCTGCATCTCTTCTTCCATACTACTGAAATTAAACTGCAAGTTTTCCATTGAAGACCAGTTGTTCGATCGCTTGTTTAAAAAGGTCTAAGAGAATCTGGTGTGATTAATTATTGGGTGAAGATCGACAATGGACCACACAAGCTACATTGTATTCTTCACCATTATTTAGCCGTCTAAATTGATTTTGAAATTTTTAGTCTAAACTGGCACACCAGCTCAGATTCGGTAGGCAATAAATAAACCATGGGGAACCAATCTATATTTATTTCTTGGCGGAGACCATATAGTGACACGATTTACAAAACATGAGCTGTAGTGCATCACGTTCTTGCTAATAATTATGTAGTTGTTGCAACTAATTTGATGATATAAATAGTGTGAGAATAATTGAGAGGAAACGGGTGTAGGTATGTGAGTATAGAATTGTAAGACCATTAATTTTGCTATTTTTGGATTTGATTGCTGTCTATTTTTTCCATCAAATATCATCAAGTTGTAGATCACATTTTGTGATCTATCAACCAGGATAGAGAATTGAACGAGTTTTATTTTTTCATCAACATTTATAAAGTGTCTAATAACATTTTTGGAATGTGATGGGAATAATAAGAATTTGAAATAACAATAGATTTGTGTTGTAAAATAATTTAAAGTAAAGATAACATGTTTTATTTAGATTTAGTTGCTTTATAATTTTTTGAGTTAAATTTTGTTGTAATATCATTTAATTACATAGTTTTTTAATTAAATTTATTGATTATCTTTCACAAGTAGTGATTTATACAAAAAAATGGTGATCATAAATAGTTCATTTAACACTAATTGCATTTAGGTAATACTCTTAGAGATGAAGCATTGAGACATTTTGTGAAGTTGTCCATCATAATACTACAACTCAAGCATGCTTAACAATAGAATTTCTCCAAGATCAAGCCTACTTAGTTTGCTACTTCATTTGCAAAACTTTTAGCAAGTGTTGTGCTTTACGAAGCATTCATTAAATACAACCTATTTAGTTCATCCAATGGCAAGGAGAAGGATTTTTTTGGTAGTGTATCAAATTATAATATTTTATACATTCAACTACATCGTCTTATGTGTCAAATTCACTGACCCGTATTTCTTTCTTTTTTGATTGATAAAAGGTGGTAGACTACCTATAATATATTAAATATAGTAGAAAAGAAGGTACAAAAGAATATTTAATACATCAAAAAATGAGAAAATCATTTACATAGGACAAATATTATGTTTAGAGTTGAGATCTTCATCGAAATTTCGTAGATCGTAATTTGGTGGCATTTCAATTTCGGGTATAAACGAGTCAATGTGATCAATAATGGGGGTCAAAAATTGGTCGATAAGCACTTGATAATGTAAAAAATGAAGGGAACTAGACATTTCATCACACTTGCCAACAGTGTAGCTCCTAAGTTCCTTAGTGCGAGCCTTCAAAGTAGCTCAAAATCCCTTTCCCTTATGTTGCAACCCATCAAATATTGCATTGTATGTGCCTTGTAGGCTAGAAGCCAAATAACTAGTGGCATGAGAATAAATACCACCAATAGGTGGTATACCAATATTCATATCATATTCTTTAACAACTTTCTAAAATAAATCTTCAAACAATGAATATAACTAAATATACCCAAAACCCTTGATTGGTGTAGAATAACCTTTTCTTGGATCAAGTCCATGATATTTGAGAGGAAAATAAAAACTAATTTAATATAATTCAATTGAAAAGAAATTGACCCATATTTCATAAGAAGTAATTCACATGATTTTGTCCCTCGTGAGTATGAATGGTCCACTTAACACTCATTGCATCTAGATGATATTCACAAAGGTAAAAAATTAAGATTTTCTAAGATATCGCCCATATCAATACTACTAAAGCTCAATCACACTTAATCATGGAATTTTTTCCAAGAGCAAGCCCACTTAGCTAAATGGACCCCACTTACAAAAACTTCAGCAAGTGTTGTGTCATATGAACTATTCACTATAGAGACCTTATTGGCAATCATTCATGTTTTCTTCAAAATTCTAGCATCTTCTCCTTTTCAAGTGGTGAAATGTTGGACCAAGAACCCTCTTTTTATTGACATGACTTCATCCTTCAATGACATCTTCTTGGGCATGTATTTTTCCTATCCATAATAGGTCTCTGCGATTTATGTGATTTTCATTTTTGTGACAACCAAATTTACTTTTCAAAACCCTTGGTTCTTTTGGTGCAAGTGTTTTTATGTATTTTTGGGAAGTCCATGTTCACATTTGTAAAGTAATTTAGAATGGTTTGATCAATGTTCTGATCAATGTTTGGTACATCTTCACTCTATTGGCACTCTTAACAAAAATATAATGTTGCACCATTGGCCAATGTTTAATGTCATTAGTTTGGTGATCTCATCTAGTGTTTATCTTACAGAATGGTCACTATATGTAAGCATGGACACTTGGTAGATTTTTGTACCTCTGTAACATTTTTAATTTGACAACTAATTTTTGTTATGTCATTGGCCAATATATCCACATTAGTTTGGTGAACTTGGTACTTCCAAAATGTTATCCTTTCCATATGTAGAAATAGGCTTGTAATTGATGGAGAATTTCTTCTCATGCATCTATGATTGTGGGATGATGTACTTAAAATAAATAAAAAAAGAATTCCCAACCTTAAGAGTACATTCAAAGCATAGTCGTGCATTACTCCTATCCCTCAAAATTATAAAATATCTATGTTGGAATATTTTTAGGTCAATATTCAGGCTCGTGTGGATTTTCAAAGTTTCTAGGCATGTGTTGCATTTTTGTGCAAAATATTTTCTTTCCTTGACTTATTTCTTCCCTATTTTCGCTCTTTGTTTGTGAAGGTTCAAACCTATGTGCATGTTTTAACTTTGTGTAAATTTCCCTCCAAACCCTATGTGCATGTTTGAACTTTGTGTAAATTTCCGTCTAACCTCTACTTCACACACCTTTTTTTAGACTTTCATAGTCTTTAAGAAGGTTTGCACTTCTAGTGGACTTCCCTCCCAATTTCACTTTTTTGGTTCCTATATCTTTTGCGTGCTTTAGGAATTTCCACACATGTTTGTGATTCCCACAAACATGCTTCTTGGCCTTCATTACCTAATTCCCTTCATATTTGTAGTGTCATAGATTTCATACCATAAATGTTATAAAATTGTAGCCCGTGGCAATTGTACATTTGCATATTTTCCCCTTGCATTTATGACAAGGACCTTATGAGTCAGAATTTTGTGATTCTAACTCCATAAGAGGTAGTGATGAAGCATAAATAGTTTGCCACCTTATTTATTACAAAGTTGTGAGTTGGATGCCTGTGCGTCGTGTGGATGTCTACACGACACACTAGCATCCTTGAACTTTATGAGTTCAAATGAGGGAATCTCATAAACCTTTGCCCATGAGTCATCATGGAAAAATATCAAATGTTTCAAGGACCAATCTTGGCTTGAAGATTTTATTTTGTGTGATTGGAGGTTTCAAGGACCTCAACACTGAATCCATGTTAGAGAAAGTCGGGTTTGACTTTTGTTTTGTCAATTTTTGTTATTTTTTGTCAGATCTACAAGGGTTCCAAGTTGAGTTACAAATGTTAGACCTTAGAGGTAGCTAATGTTTTGGATCACTTTGCACCAAATTCGGCCTTTCCATCACGTTCAAAAGGCCCAAAAACCTAAGGATTGACTATCAAATCACAAAACATTGAGCACCTTAACTCAGGCTTCAAAAGAAAATTTTGCTTGATTTGACTGTACCGTCAATTGTAAAATCATATGGTTGTACGAACAGTCATTGCAAAAATCATGGGTTGATAAAAAAAAAATTAGGTGAAAAAATTATTCAATAAAATTTTGAGTTTTTATATATAGTTCCTTTTGATTTTTTATTTTAAAATTTAAAAATAAAAATAAAAAATCATAAGGAAATTAATTTTACGGTACCCATAGGGTATTGCTTACACAAACCCTATTAGGCCTACGTACACTCCTACAAGGTCACCCAAGATCTTGCCACATGGTAGATCCAACACGAGCCACATAGGCCATGTGGCCCCATCGCTACCAATTGTTCAAACCCAATGCCAAAGGATAATATGCTAGTGTTAAAAAGAATCTTTTTTTTCAATATCACTAAGATTCCCCTCGTTGAGAGGTATATTTCATCTGTGATGTCTTGTAGGATTTCAAACTTAAATGTAAACATTTTTGATGTTAGCATCATGTTAGTGTGATTTCATCACTCCTTTGGAAATTTGAACCCCCTCTCCATTGCAGGTTTTGATTTTGTAGTCAAACTTTGGAGGTGATCATGTACAAACTCCTTTTATTGAGATTTTTTTAATTTGGGGTAGAATTATGTGATCTTTGTAGTGGTACACTTAGTTGTTTATTTTGGTGCTAGATTTTTCCATCAATTGTGGATTCTCAAATGTATTTTTGAGTCATTCTCATTTTGGAAAGTTTTGGGGCTCCGTTCTTGCTCCTACAATAACATTTTTGGGTGATTTTTTTTAAAGTGCATTTTTTTTGTTTAATTTCCAAAGTTATGACCAGATTGATCCCATTTTGTGTAAAAAAGTTACTTCGAGCTTGTGGCCAAATTTGGCATCTATAAGCACTAATATCAAGTCCACTTCATTATTTTTGGCAAGTAGAATCTATAATCTCACTAAATATAAAATGCCAACCTCATATATTGTTGGGGGGTTTCTTGGTTTAGTAATTTAAGGGGGTAATCTTATGCTTTTGTTGGCTTATGTCTCTTGATTGGTCTATTGAGTGACTAAAGTTTAGGAGTTTAAGATGGGTATCAAAAGGAATCATGTTGTAATCAAGTTGAATAGATAGAACTTTAAGTCTTTGGCGAGATGGAATCCTAACACATTGTAGGTGGCTTAATATTTTTACATATCTCTATGGACTAGTTCCTAAACCTTCATCCAAATGAAAGGGAGTTGTTTGGGACATGAAAACTGGACATATCCTTGGAGTAATTGGTTGTAATTGTGATATTAACAAAAAAATGGCTAGTGATGGTATTGAGATCCCTCATAAACTTATGACAAAACTTTGGGATATGTATGAAGACTCAAATAAACCTCCATTCTCAAAGGATCCTATTGCTGATTGTCTTATTCCACTTGATGATTTTTGAGAAGCTAATGATAAAATAGTTGTAGTGGTTGCTCATTGGGAAAGGTATGATTGTTTTGATGACATGAAACTTTCTCCTTCAACTATCGAGACTTCTATTGAGACTTCAATTTCTATTGCTCCTAATCTAGATTTAGAGGGTTCATCTTCTTCATCTATGAGTCAACATCTTGAGGTTGAGTACTCTTGTAATATACCATCGATAGAATCATTTGATGTTCAAATTCAGCTATCTAGTGTGGACACTTTTGAAGATGATAAGTGTAGTCGAATGGAATATATTGAGATCTCATCTCCTTCATCTACTATTGTACCCGAGGATGCTTGTGTTTACCTAATTTTGGCTCCTTGTGATTCAGTGTAGCAAGAGATACATCATCTTCCAAAGATGGCTACATGGGATGAGTACTTGAGAGACATTATCCTTCTTCAATTGTTGTGAGGGAACAATCTAACCCTCTTGTTCATTATCTACATGATCATTCTTCATAGTTTGACATGAGTGTGGATTCATTTGGACAAAATTTGGGAGAGGGTTATTTATCTTCAGAGGAAGTATATGTCTTTTGATTATGTTCTACAATTGTTTATAGGAGATTATGGATTGTCTTCTTTGATAGCATGGCCTAGAATGCATGTTTGGAATATGACACCTTTCGACATTGACATGGAAACACTTGCACATTCTTCAGAGACATCATACATCATTCTTCTTCCCACATCTTCCTTTCAAGAATAGGACTAAATCTTGCATACCATCTTAGTCTTGTTTCTTCCTAAGGGGAGGAACGTTGTTCAATGCTCTTAGATCATCTTAAACATTCATTTTCGGGCATCTACTATATATTTCTAGGAGACTCTATATTGAGGGGTGGGTTGCATGGTATTTCTTCTCTCTTGTGGGGCTCTTTTTCCTTACATGGGTTTTTATCCTTCTCATTCATGAGTGAGAGTATTTTGTTTTCAACTCTATTTTGGGAGGATTTTTGTCCCACTAGGTTTTATCCATTTCTCTATTTTTGAGAGATTACATTGCATTTATATATGGTTACCTAACATGGCCTCGTAGATGAGACCCATCCTTGCATCTTTTCATAATAATCTACTCCCTAAGTTGCACTTATCGAGGGGGGTGTTGGTGTAATAGGTGTTTTTCCTATCTAGTCATTAGTGGGTCCTATTAACATGTTGACACTTAGGTCCTAGGAGGGAATATTTCTAGATAGTGTTAGTTGTCACTTGATCTTATCTTACCTTTTTATATTTAAGCTTGTGTCCTAAGTCATTTAATATTTGTTAGGGTAGTTTTCTCATTATATAGTATTAAGACACAGTTCAAGGTATTGTCTAATCCTATCTCACAACTTGCCTTTATAAGAAAGGGATCATATCAAATATTAATACCTTTCAATAATATGACATTTTAAGGGCTTAAATCTACATGATTCTAACAATTATCCATCCACAACATAAACATTTTAATTATTTTCTATGAAAGGTATTATATTATTCTTTAAATGGATACTAACACAAAAAAAAAATCAACCACTACAAATGAATAATGGTGAGTATAACAACCCTTAATTGTATTATTCAAATAATTTATTTATGTAGTGGAATGGAGAAAATTAAATGGATAAGAATGTATTCATATATTTTCATGAGAAATAACAATGCAATTACAAAAAAACTGCACAAGCACTATAACTAGCTTTTCATAAAACATACTCTAAATTACTCTTTATCCCATGTTTTTCCAACCTCTTTTGTAAATGAATTACATATTTTTTATAGATAAAATGAGTGCACAATCTCATTGATGAGTGACACTTGTCACTTTTACATTTGACATAATTTTATCTGGTGTAAAGGAATAGGTACAACACCTCATAACTTTTTGGGGGCCTCCTTTAACAACTCACTTTAAGGATGAAGAATTTAATTGTAGCTGATTATTTTTTGACCCTCTGTTGGACTCAAGGGAACACTGAGAGGGAGGGTGAATTAGTGTTCTACAAATCTGAACTTTATTAATTTGATAATTAAACCATTTCAAAATTAAACCAAAGAAAGATGCAAACACACAAAGTAATCATCCACAAGACCATAACACAAGTATTTTTATGTGGAAACCATGTTAGGGGAAAAATCATGGTGGAGGTTAATCCACAATTTGAGTACTCAAATATAAGTTTACCTAGAGCTCACTACTCAATATAAAGGCTCACTGCCTACCAAAATTTTAGATTAAAACCATCTGAAGGGTTGAACTGAAATAGTAGCATCTACTTATGCCAAGTTACAATTCTGGTTAGGTTCATGGATTAGATTTTGGACCTTCTATCTGGTTCTACTCTTCACTCTATTCCTCTTTGCTCTTCTCTATAATTTGCAACACAAATCCATGCACAGATTAATTTCGACCACTATCCTTCTGAATTTTGCACCACACACTCATATATTTTGCATTCCACATATTCGCTCTTCAAATTCATACAATCGATCTCATATATATATTTTCTATCAAAGATTTGATCACTCATATGTTGGCTTACATAAAACATAAAATAGTTTTCAATTGTCGGCTAAATCCACCACTAATACTTTATGTGCACCACCCATATTCAGTTAAAGCATAGTGAGGACCCAAATAAACATATTCGAACATAATTTTTTTTATCAAATTACTTCTTAAACATCTACAATGACTAATTTCAACTAGTCGGCCTTCAAGCACAGATAATCAGAAAACTAGTGCACTGGATCTCCTAGATTGTACACTAGTGAATGCATAACCACAAAACTCTAGAATAAGATATTAAAAATACCCAAAAGTCTTCCTTGAGATGCGCAACATGAACTGATAAGAAGATAATGCACATTGGTCGACAGACTTAGGTTTTAATTGAATGTCATGTTCTTCATTTTGTTTTGTCAGTATGAGCCAAAACTAAATTGTGGACCGGATAAGTTAATTTAGGTTGTCGTCAATGAAAACACTAGAATCCATATGCCAACAATCTTCCCCTTTGGCATTGATGGCAACACTTAGTGAAAAATGACTAAGTGTCAAAATCAATATGAGTATGCTGCCAAAACTTCAAAATTCCAAAACATAGCTCCCCTTAGATTGATGAGGCGTTTTTCACTACATTATCTCCCCCTTTGACATAAATGACAAATCTATGCCAAAAATTGACAAAACATGTGTTGCTTTCTCTCCCCCTTTTTCAAATATAACCAAAACGTCAAAATTGTTTTCAAAACTTAAAAAAGAACAACTACTACTTAAAAAATTATCTTGTGATTCTCTTTCATCTCTTAAAGGAATTTCTTCCAAGCATCTATTGCAATCCCAAATATTATGATCATGTTGTTATTCTTGGACGTCCAGATGATAATCTCAGTGAGGGATTCCAGAATTGTGATCACATCCTCTAAAATTCACCTTTCCTCAATATCTCAACCATCTGCTCCAATTTGCATTTAGTTAGGTCCTTCACTTTCCAAAAAGTTTCCACAAGCATGTTTTTAGTGAATTGAAATTTTTTGTGCTCAAACTGTAGTTCTTGAATTCTTTTCTTGATTTTACCATCCTAATCTTGAAACATATCAAAACTTTTTCCAATCCCATTCAATTCTATTTCAATTTTATCCAACTTCTCTTTGTATTTCCCAACTGCATGAGGCCAACAAATGCAATAGTTGTATATGTTATTTGCTTCATTTATGCATTGCCTAAGCTCATTCATCCTCTTTTTCAGCTTGGTGAGTGATAGCTTGAACTGTCCCTTTAAATGAGAGATTACTTCTTCTTCTTTGTTTTGAAATTCGGAGTCCAAAGTTTCCTTGATGAATTCAATCATTTCTTCAAGTAAAATATTCTGCAAATTCTCCAGTTTGATCTGAATATGTACAATATGAGCACTCATAACACTTAAGATCATATCCTGATCATATGAGGGTCTGATAGACCATAACTAAGCAATTTTTTGCATTCCACCTTCCTTTTGAATAATCTATTGTAGCTTTTCCTTTGTCAAGTCATCTTCTTCTTCACTTGCTTATTTCATTTCCTTTTCTTGTTCTAATCTAGCTAAGTCCTGCTCTTTTCCCTGTATGTCCTTAGTTCCTTCATCGGATTCTTCATCTGGTATGTCCACAATTTCATGTTCCTTTCCTTTTCCTTCAGCTTTTAGAACCTTACATTCCAGAGGAGTACAAACACCAATTTATTTTTCTCTTTTCTTCTTTCTCTCCATCTTACCAGAAGAGGAACCAACTTTAAGTGTCCTTACCAGAAGAGAAATACCAATTGAGCCTTAAAGAAATTTTCAAATTCTTGATCATAGTTAGCCAAATTCTTAGAGTGTGTATATTTTTTTGCACACCGATTCATTTACTTTCCACACCACATTGTTGTTCATCGGTATAAAATTCAAAAAATACATTACCAAGCATATGAAAAGAGTACCAAACCTAAAAGGGTAATCTGTCATCTTTGTTAATTGCACATTTTCCATCAGTTGATCCTTTAATAGTCCACACAGGTTGAAGTCCTAACCTTTCATTATCATTTTGTGTGAGATGTAGACTGCACTAGCCGAATTTTCTCCTTCTTTGTTTCTAAAAAATATTTAATATGATACCATATGCACAATGTACCTTGTCACAAAGTTTTTGATTGCCGATATTATTAGTGCCCTTTGATCTCCAATAACTCTGTTTGGATTTTGACTTCTTTATTCCAAATGGATTTATTTCTCAATATATCCCCAATCTTGCATAATCCATTTAGATTTTCAATTAATTCTTTTGAAATGATGTAGGGTTTGTTTAGAACCAAAATTTCATCATTCAATCTGCTCAAAATGAATTTGATGAGTTCTGCATTCTTGAAATAGGGAAACTCATTCCAAATGTCCAAATTCTTGTTATTGCCTTCTTTTACCCATTTCAATTATCAGGAGACAACAAATTTCTTATGGAACTCTAATATTTTCATAGTTGTGTTCATCTAAACTAATTGACCCTTTAATTTTTTCCATTTTCCCTTCCGTACAACCACACACCAAAATATATGGAAATTCCAAAACAACTGAAATACCTGATAAATTTTGAGATTCATCGTTAAATTTATTTCACTCCTTCAAAATTCTGCTACAGACTTCTTTCCTCCTCCTCTTCTTTGATGCAAAGTGAGAAATGAGAGCTTCAACATGTCTTTTATATTTCACACAATTTTAATAAATGCCTTTGCCCTAGGTTTTTCAGAGACTCTATTTTCTCAGTCAGCGAGAGAAAAATTCTTCTATAGACCTATGATCTCTTTAAGTTTCCTTGTGAGTGATTTCCAAAGCTTCTATAGATCTTTAATACACCTTTTGACAATATTCTCACAATTCAGTACCATCTTATGAACACGGAAAAAATATTTTCTTGAAAAACTCCCTCTAGGCCAATAGCTTGAGATCAATTTTCAGAGGAATTACTGGAAGTAGATTCCAGTATAGAACCATTTCCAGCATCAGATTTGTTCTTCCTTACCCATGTCTTCTTCATCTGATCTCTTATTTCATCCACAATCATTTTTCCTTTTTCTTTATCATTTTTCTATGTATTTCTGTCTTTTTATACCATACCTCTTTTACCCATATTTCTGTTTTTGCAAAATCTTGCAATATGACCATATTTATTGTAAATGTAACATAGAGTAGTTCCTTGTTTAGACCAATCATTCCATTGATTTATTCTTGATCTACATTGATTAGCGATATTCCCAATTCTTCCATAGGTATAACATTCAACATTCCTTCTATTGACAAAGTAGTTTGACATGTTGTACATTCAATTTATTTATGACCAAATTTTTTGCAATTGAAACACTGACCAGAGAATGATGGATTACTTGATTTCATTTTACTTCTACACTAAGCAGCCATATGACCAAATTTATTGCAAGAAAAAAATATACATTAAACTTTTGAGCATTAGGTTGTCTTGTTGGATACCTTCCATCTTTGTTCATCTAATTTCCTTGCTTGAAATTTCTTTGTCCAGATCTGAAACTTTCTCCTTTCTCGTATCCAAAACCTCACTTGTCTTTAGCACTCTTTTGTCCTTGAGTCAACTCATCAAGCTTAACATAACTAATCTTAAACATCTCCTTGTATTTATTTGTAGTAGCAAGTTCATCCCTCAGAATAATAAGTTTTTTCTCAAGTTCTTCTTCATTGTTTCTGGATTGTTGCAATTCACTTTCTAACTGAATGAATTCCCCATTTTATCTTTTGCATTCATTAGATCTTTCTTTTAAGGATTGGGCAAGACTCTCCTCATTCTTCTTTCTTTCTTCAATTTCCTTAGTTAGCTACATCACCATAGATTCTATTTCATGCTTTAGGGTAGCATTGTTTCTGGAAAGCCTTTCACATTCTTCAGTTATTTTCTTCAAGTTTTGATTCAGGTGAGCATCATCCATGTTTTTGTTTTCTTTCTTCTTACTTTGGTAACATAGATCTTTCCTCTTTTCCTTGGATTTAACAATCTAATATTTCAATGTCTGAATGAATTTCTCAGCATCCCTAATATTTTCTTTCAAATCCTAGACTTCTACTTTAGACTGATCAAGGTCATCAAGTGCTACCAAAAGTTTTTGTTGAAGACTACCAGATTCCATCACATTCCAAGATCCACCTCAAGCTACTAAACTTCTTTCGAGGAACCAGATGCTCTGATACCAATTGTTGGATTCAAGGGAACACTGAGAGGGGGGTGAATAAGGTGTTCCATACATGTAAGTAATGGCTCCAATGGATGTATACTTGGAATCTTGATTGATGTTGATAGATCTTTGAATGAAACATTTTATTGAATCACAAACCCTACATCACAATTGTTAGCTCTAAAAAAACATGATGCAAGCAATTTTGACATGATGATTGACACTTGAAGAATTCTAGTTGATAATCTTCACTTAAATGCATTTGAATTCTCTTATGAATGCTTGAATTCTCTTGTGAAGTCTCTTGAATGCTAGGTCACTTGATTGCTCGTTAGAAGAAAATGAGTGAAAGAACCTTGTATTTATACTCAATTATGCAAGAATCCCTAAAATTACAACACTACAAGCCAATGCCAAATCTACTAGAATAAAATCCCTCTATAAATTTGAATTAAATTTGAATTTGAATCATACGAGACTCATTCGCCCAAGGTGGCGAATGAGTCCACTCAGGCCTAATTTTTGGGAACATTTTAAAAAGTGCTTAGAAAGGTGTAAAACCTTCTTTGGGGCCAAAAGATCTAGGTGGGACCCATTCACCGATGAATGAGTCCTAGATCCCTAAATCTTGGCCATAGAAGCCATAAACACCTAGATTATGATTGATTAGTGATTAATGTCAGGATTATTCTTGAAAAGATGCAATAAATGAGGCTTGTGGATGCAAAATAGGGCCAATTAAAGCATAAGAAAGACCAATTATTAATGAAAAACCTAGAGAAATGTGAAAGTGTGTTACAACACTTTACAACACTCTAAATAAGGCCAAATTAAGGTTGATTATGTTTATTATGCTTAATTATTTGATAAAACCCTAGAAAAGTGTGAAAGTGTGTTACAACACTTCACAACACTTTTGCAAGGCACCATTAAATTCCATTACTTCACAAGGGCCCAAGACCTAATGTGAATGTGTTATCCATATTACAACATTAAATCAAGGCAACATTAAGCCAAAATCACGAGTGCCCGAACAAGTCAAAAAAAGTAGAAGGGTTAATTTTTTGGTGACTCCAAGAATAACACGGGCCTAACTTGATAAATGCATGGGGAGGAAAATGACGAAGAAACTGCAACAAATCCATGTTCAAAAAAACTTCAAATCCCTAAATAAAATGCACAAACAAGCGAGGTAAAATTGAACCAAGTAAACCCCTATTCATAAATTTAAACGCATTTAATGTCGATACATTTCTCGAACAACACAGAAACCTAATTGTAGAAATGTGAAGGGTGAAAGCAAGGACAATGCATGAAGAAGCAATGTAGGTGACAAGGGTATGCAAACTAAAAAATTGTAGGTGCCAAGGGTACCAACACTGTGACAATGGATTTCTGCTAATGAAATTCCTCAAGAACTTTCCCACAAATGGAACAAGAGATCCTGACATCTGCACAATGGCCACTCACACAAAAATTTCCACAAGTTGACCTTAGCAAATGAAACTTGGACAGACTTTTAAAGTTTTTTGGAGATGTATCAAAATTACAAACGAAAAATTGATCCAAAGGGAAAAAAGCGAAGGCAAAAGAAAAAAATGAGCACAAAAAAATCCGATGCAAAAGCAAAAAAGCCAAAAGAGGGGACCATCCCTTGTTTAAGCAAGGCGTGTGTGAAAAATGCACAACAAAACTAATTCTACTGGCCTTGAAAGATTTGTGAAGGAAATTTATTTGGAAACATGTCATGGTATTGAAGGAACTATGTTGATTGTCTTTCATGCAAGAGAAGAAAGAAACTACTAGATAATTGATAGTGGATGCTCAAATCATATGACAGGTGATAAGAGAGTTTTTTAAACTTGAGAAATATGATGGTGGTCTTGTTAAGTTTGGTGATGAAACATCTTCTAAGATCTATGGAAAATGTTCAATTAGTTTTGATGGAAAGCATAAGACAAATGATGTTCTTTATGTCAAGGGTCTGCAACATAATATTCTCAGTGTAGGAAAAATGTATAGGAGAGGATACAATCTACTGTTTTAGGATGATGGTTCTGAAATTAGAAAAGGAAGCTATGGAACTTTGGTTTTGAAATTTCAAGACACTGACCTCTCTCACACATATCAAGAAGGTAATAAATTAGCATTTTTTTGGCTAATTTGGCTTGTGATTATAAGGAGAAGATAGTCATCAAAAACAAGGAATATCTGGCTGAATTCCCCCACATTCAATGCATATTAGAAACAGAGAAAAATATTTAGGCTTAGAAATTTAGAGAGACTTAGATGGGAATGAATACCTGTGGCCAGCATACAAATTCAACATTGAAATAAAATCAAAATTTTGATTTAAAAAAGGCAGGAGATATTTCTATTAAGGAGTGAGGGGTGTGATTTCAAGCATGTTTCATCCTCCACACTATTAGAGGATTCATCCGACATGGCAATAGTTTGTGCCGATAGGAAAGTTTAATGATGGTGGGAAATGAGATACTTAATCTCCTATGCTTCAAATGTCTAATCACCCTAGTCGTATCATGTTGATATCTATTTACATGTTAATCATATCTTGTAATGATGCCTACACTTAAAATTCCAAGGTATTATTTAATTACTAATATGGATAATGGGATACGGAGTCGCCACACATACCTCAACAAGTACACTTGTTCAACATTTGAAATTTTAGCAGTTACCTTATATCCTCTTTGTTGTATGGTGCATTAATTTTCTCTGTGTTGGAGGAAAACTTGCAAGAGCCAACTTGTTTTACAGGTTTTCAACTTGATAAGCGTATAAGTTTATCCACAAGTGTTCAAGGAAACTAGAAACCACTGGATTGCAAGCTTGGTTTGTTTGGCTCTGTCAAAATTTTGTCCCAACCATGGAACCTCGGCATTAGTTATCCAATGAAGCGAGGAGAGCATCTATTTGAGGAGAGTCTTTCCCATGAGGATTTTTCAATGATATTCCAAATTGACTGCCCCAAGGTTGAAGAATCATTACATTCTATTCTTGGCTTTGAATTAACCAGTCCAAGAGCAAGGCGTCTGATTTTTCCTTCTCAAGTCTTGTCTATGTTTTTATCAAACACCCTCGATCTCCTTCAGTCTATTTGATTTGGATTTAATTGTTACTAAGTTTGTGAATACCCAATTCCTTGATGGAGAAGAATTACTTCAAGTTGTCCAACAATACAATGTATTTGTTGGTGATGGGTATCTAGGTGATTTATTTCCTAGAGAATTTTTGAAACATAGGTTGGGGTTTGCTTAAATTTTTGAAGCCATAAGGCTAGCCTTGCATTTTAAAAATTATAGTATTCTTCTTAAGGCCTTGAGAAGGAAATCCTGATGTCTGTGTGTCACAATGAATTTTGACATCAAGAAGAAGTACTATGCAATATCCTTTCTGTGTGACCATAATCCTCATCCACCACAAAACCTAGCTTCTTCTGGTATTCAAGACGGTGATTTGACACCTGCACCAGATTCTACTCAGAGAGAGGCCATGCCAGAGGAAGAGGTTGCTCCAGAGGGAAATGTTGTTGGCTTTGCAGGAAGAGAACAATGCACAAGTGTGGAAAAGGTTCTAGTTCAATAGAAAGATTCAACACTAAATGAAAATGTTGCTCTAGTCGAAATTTTTTCTAGCTACTCATTTGGGGATCAATATGCAGCTGTGACTAGGGTTGAAGACCATTATGTGCCTCACGTTGGTTTTGACTTTTTTGCTCAAGAAAACTATTCGGTGGACACAGTCGGAGGAAAATATGAGAACTTTTTTCATGAGGATGATGCCATGGAAGAATAATTGATGGGTCTTTTGCAAATAATCATTTTTTTTTCTCTCAAAAAGGAATGTGGTGGAGTGGGTTTTCATAGTCTATTTTTTGCAAAAAATCAGTTTTTTGCTTGTAGAGGTCTTCCTCAATAATGTTTTTTGAAATTATTTTGTAATTGTAATAGGAAGGAGCCATGATTTTATTTCAAGATATATACCATGAAGGCAATAATATGAATCTAGAATATAAAATGAATAGGTAGTGTCGCTCTTAGTAGCTGATAGATATTTTCATATGTTTCATTGATGCTACAGAACTCTTCTGGCATTGTGAATACTCTTCTAGAATTTTGATTTTTTTGTTATATTTGTAACTACACTTTAATATATAGAATATATATAGGCCCTGGTGCCTTTTATCGAAAAAAAAACTTTGGTTGTTGTGGAAATGAGGACATAAGGGAATGTTTATCAGCTCAAAGGTGCTGGTGGTAAGTGCTTTATGTCACAAATCAATGAAAATTGGCTATGGCATAGAACAATGTGTCATATCAATTTTGATAGCCTATTGAAGATCAACTATACTCGTGTTGTGAGAGACATGACAAGAATTACAAATCTTATCAATGTAATTTGTAAAGAGTGTCAGGTTGGAAAAAAAATAAAGAAGAGGTTCACTAAAGAATACTCTACCATAGGACCTGTGGAGTTGGTGCATAAAAACCTATATGGACCTACCAGAACAAGAAGCTCTCAAGGTGACAGGTATTTTATGTTGTTAATAGATGATTACTCTAGAATGAATTGGGTAACATTTCTCAAGGAAAAATTAGACCTTCTCTAGATAAGTTTAAAGCATTTAAATCTATGGTTGAGGATGAAATGGAACTGAAAATCAAGTTTTTAAGGTCTAATAGAGGTTGTGAGTTCACCTCCAATGAGTAATACTTTTTGTGAAGATCATGGGATAAAAAAACATTTATCAGCTCTTAGGACTCCACAGTAGAATGGAGTTGTGGAGAGGAAGAATAAGATAGTTCAAGAGGCAACACAAACCATGTTGAAGGAAGAATATCTATTACATGTCTATTGGAGAGAATAAATTCATACCTTACTGTACATTCTTAATAGAGGACAAGCAAGAGTAAATGGTTCAATGACTTCCTATGAGATATGGTATGGAAAAAATCCTATTATGAAATATTTTAGAGTGTTTGGAAGTAAATGATATACCAAGAGAGATGAAGAGAACTTAGGAAATTCTAATGCAATATTAGATGAAGGAATATTCCTTGGCTATTCTACAAATAGAAAGGCATACATGTGCTCCAACAAAAGGCTAAAGAAGATAGTTGAAAGTGCAAGTATCAAAGTGGATGAAGAATAAAATCAGAGATTAGTGTTGATAGAAGGATATGAATCTGATGAACCCCCTTGTAAAGAATAAGATAAAGAAGATGAGAAAGAAAATGAGATACTAGTGGAAGAGGAAGAAGCCCCAAAAAATAATCCTAATACTCCTAAGTGTAGTGTAGAAAAATGCATACCTTTACATTTTCACACTTAATTTGGACATATTCTAGCATCCCTTGCATTAAATTCCATTTAGGTCACTTATTATGGGCCTCTAAGACCCCTTTTTGTGCATCCCGAGGCATATTTCAACTTTAAACCCAACCAAAATCCATAAATAATTGTTAATCTTGGTAACCCACCTTTTAAAATTGAAAATTAAGCCTTGTGGGACCAAGACACCCTTGGTGGCATCTTAGTCCCACCTATTCGGATCAAGATGATCTTAGTGGCATCTTAGTCCCACCTAGTTGGAACAAGATGCTACCTAGGATGTCTTAGTCCTGGGGGCTTTATTTTCAGGAATTAAGAGTGGGAAATGAAAATATTTGAATTAATTTGACATTTTGTCAGCCTTTGGGATCTAATAATCGGGTTATTAGATGGGAGTGCCTATAAAAGTAAGATTCACACCCATTTTTCACCTAAGCAAGTAGGTTGAAGAAAGTTTAGAGAAGCTTTGAAGCAAGTTTGAAGGAGAGTTTCAAGAAGCAAGGAATTGAAGTCTTGGAGAAGCCTTCTATTGTTTTTTTGTAGGTTTTTCAAGTCCATTTTTAAGTCAAGATCTAGCATTGCCAAAAACTAATGATGGATGTCTATGGAGGATCATGAGAGATTCTAGGGTGGAGATGAAACTAGCCATACTTCCAAGCCTAAGGAATTTTTTCTTGAGTGATTCCATCTTCCATTTTTGTTCTATTTTTTTCCTAAGGAATGTATATTTCATGTTTACGACATATTAGGGTGATTTGAGATCTCCTTTGTAGGTCAATTTCATTTTCATCTTATAAATTCTATTATAACACACTTGAATAGGGTTTCTCCATGTTCTAACTTGCATAATCTTAGACATACTTAAGACTAGGGCTCACACACATTTCCTTTTTTAGATCTATGCTTTTTCATCAAGGTTTAATTACCAAACAAGGGGTTTGACCAAGGAAAACCCCCATAAAAAATCAATCAAATTTCCTTTGTTTTGGAGGTTATTTTAATGGTTGAGATCTTGAGATTCAATGAAGAAGGAAGTGTAGACCTTGGATGTTGGGATCACATTCAGAAATTGTAAAAATTCAAGATGGGACTAAGTTGTCACCTAGGGCATCTTAGTCCTCCCAAAGTTATTTTGCAGAGATTCTTTGAGATCCGGTTCTGACATCCGAACATTATGCATCTTCCAAAAAAAATAGCAATGGGACTAAGACAACAATAAGGGTGTCTTAGTCCTCCATAACACTTTTTAATATAATTTTTTCATTTTTGGAATCCTCATCACATTTCCAGACTTCCCAAATACACATATCCTAACTTCCTATTGCATAATTTCATCATTTACATCCTTCATTTAGCTTGCATTACTAGGTTTTGTGAGTTGAATGTTAAATTGTCTTTTCCAAGATTTTGCTTAGTGGTGAACCCCTCAAAGCCTAAAATAACCCCTCCTAGGTCCTTCTCTATTTATAATTGTCTCACCCTTTGGGTTGATAGTCAATCCAATTTGGGATCCTATGACATTCTTGAATTATCGTAGGAGAAAAGTGGTGTTCTATGACCTAGGTTATAAAGCATCCATTTTTCCTACAAATCATTATGGTGAACCTAACCTTTTTGAACATTCATTTCTGATTTGGAGTACATTAAGGTCCTATATCTAGGTTCCATTCATTTTTACATTGCATCTTGCATTAGTGAAAGTGCATCTAGGGTTTCTCATATTTGCATTTGTGAAAGTACATATAGGTTGCATTTTTTCTTTCTTGCATCATATTATCTGATTGAAATGGAAAAGTGCATTGTTAATCAACATAATTACATTTAGAAACATTGTTATTGCATAGAAAATTGAAAAAATTGCATTTAAATTTGCATCCAATTGCTTGTCATTAATTATGTTTTCTTGCATTTATTTACCTAGCATCCTATTTCTAAACATTAGGTCCTTGGGTAGGCAACTTGAGAACACTGTTTACAACTCAAATTTTGTTGTCTTTTTGGAAAAAACCCTTTATTGGGAATAAAACGCCCTTCCTAGCATCTTAGTCCCTCTCAAGCTTTTTAGCTTTGAATCTTGTTTGAGTTGTGATTTTTGTTCCAATTTCTAAAACCTCTGAATTTCATCAAGAGGACCAAGACACCCTTTCTAGTTACTTAGTCCTTATGGAGTTTTAGGTTATAGGTTTTAGGGTTAAATATTAATTTTATGTGCTTTTGTTTGTTGTAGTTACTTTTCAGTTTCAATTTCTCAATTTACTATTTCATGCATTTTCATAGTTCATGTTTACAATTTCTTGATAAAGATATATTATTGTCGTTTCATTTTTTTAGACATAGATTTCATTTTAAATTCATTAGAAAACCAAAACACAAAAACCACAAATAGTAAACAAGCATAAATTCATGATTAGTATGTTAAAATATCTTTTCTAGGTTAGTTTAACCCTCAAGCCTTTTAGTAGTGATGACTTTGATATGTTAGATGAAGCCCTTGAGGACCTCATCTCACAAGGTTCATCCACTAAGGCTTTTCCAAACAAACCTAAACAAAGAGAAGTAAATGTAATTCAACCTCAACTTATCCTTTATCCACCTTCAAACAAACCTCAACCTACAAACAAACCTATCCTTATCCTTGAAGCACCTAAAGAAAATGTGTCACAACAATCAAGTTAGAATATATTTGCTCATACATATAACAGAAGGAATAATAGATAACCTCAACCTAATCTTGTTTCTCTACCATTACCTAATAATATGTTGCCTAGTGCCCCTTGTTTACCATCGCATAGTGGAAATTAGTATGATCTTGTTGAACAACTTAAGAATACTCTCGCTAAGATTTCTTTATGGGATCTTATTTAAAAATCACCTAATTACCACACCATGCTTCAAACAGCCTTACAAAAAGTTGTGGTTTCTCCTAGTACAAATGAAAACAATGTTGGAGCTCTAGTACAAGGAATGAATATAGTTAATGTAGATATTACCTTTCACCAACATGAGCTCCCTCCCTTGGAAATGAGAAAGAAATATGATGCATTCATGATAATATCCAGATACAATACCATTAGAATAAAAAGGACCCTTGTTGATAATGGCTCAACTCTAAATGTGTGCAGTGTGAACCTTTAAGATAAATTGGGAGTGGATAAATCAAAAATTAAACCTGATTTGTTATCAATTCAAGGATTTGACAATATAGGAAAGCAACCGCTCGGTGTGATTAGTTTTCCTATTTCAATCGAAAAGGCCACCTTACAAACTCTAACTCATGTTATGCCTCATGGCCTTTCATACAATCTTCTTTTATGAAGACCATGGATTCATGAAATGCATGTGATGCCTTTGACTCTTCACCAAATCATGAAGCATGTATATAAAAGAAAGATATACCAAATTGAAATGGACCTCGTGTTGGACTCAAGGGAACACTGAGAGGGGTGGTGAATCAGTGTTCAAAAAATCTTAACTTTATTAATCTAATATTAAAACCATTTCAACATTCAACCAAAATAAAGATTCAAGCACTTAAGGAAATCATCCACAACACCATAACACAAGGATTTTTTCATGGAAATCTTGTTAGGGGAAAAACCACGGTGGAGGTTAATCCACAATTTGAGTACACAAATAATTTTCTTACAAAAGTGAATGCACTTGCATTCATGCACACTGCCTAGAGATCATTTCTCAAAAGGGAAGGCTCATTGCCTTACAAAATTTCATATTAAAACCATCTGATGGATGAACTGAGATAGTAGCATCTATTCATGCTAGGTTACTGTTCTGGTGAAGCTCATAGGTTAGATTCTGGATCCTTTTTCTGACTCAACACTTCGCTCTGCTCTGCTTTGCACTTTTATGCTCTTTGCATCACGCATAGATAAATTCACTCTATTGCTCTACTTAATTTCACACCACACATGGATATACTTCACATTCCACACATTCACTATGTTCTATATATCAAAAAGATAAAACCGATCTCATATATATATCTGCTACCAAGGATTTGAACATTCATATGTCAGCTTCATAAAACATTTAGTTCTTTTCAACTGTCGGCTATATCCACCACAAATTCTTTATGTGTATCCTCCAAATTCAGTTAAGACATAGAGAGGACCCAAACAAACATAATCAAGCATGAAAAAATTTAATTAATTACTACATATACATCCGAAATTACTATATTTGACAAGTCAGCTTGCTAGCACAGATAACCAAAAGATTAGTGCATCGGATCTCCTAGATCGTATACCAGTGAATGCACAACAATATAATTTTTGAATAAGATATTACAAACATCAGAAAAACTTCCTCAGAGATCCACAATGCAAAATAATAGTCCAGTGAGGTATTCAGATCAACATTTATGCCTTTAATTAAATGCCATGTTCTTCACTCTGTTCTACTAGTGTAAACCAAAACTATATTGAAGACTAGATGTATGACTTAGGTTTCCATCAATGACAACACTTACAAGACATATGCCAACAATCTCTCCCTTTGGCATTGATGGCAACACTTAGTGAAAAATG